>JAOVYX010018568.1:0-19930 GCA_035668315.1 Drosera spatulata
TCCTGCCGACAGAGATGCGAATCTTGAGTCAAACAACAAGGTTACTAATGGGACAGGTGATTTTTAGCTGTACAGTCCAGATATGGATTTGGTTTTTTCCTTTTCTCTTTCCATTACTTTGTTCCCTTCATTTTAAGTACCAGAGCTTTGTACATTTCCATGACCTTTTGCTTGAGATTCTCTTTCTGCATAGTTTGTTGAACTCTTCATTCGTTAGTTCATCACACAACAGAATAGCACATTCTCCTCCGTATTCAGTGGCTCTAGCTCTCTTGTCTTGTAGTTTTAATTATGGACTTATAGTTCCTTGAAGTTAACACTTTCTTCAGAGAAAAGTCCTGTATTAACAGAATAGACACGTTCAAGATGCTTAGTGTCTTGTCTGCTGGCAGAATTTTCCCATTGGCTGATTTTAAGTTTGAAGTGTTGTTATATGCCTCCTGGTCTGCTGCTGAAGTGAGCCGCCTTCTTTTGTGCAGGGCCTCCAAATGGAGAAAGCAATGATGAGATTATTGAATTTGATCCAATTAAGCACCATAATAGTTACTGCCCTTGGGTCAATGGGAATGTTGCTGCTGCAGGATGCAGTAGCAATTCCTCTTCCTCTTCTGTCGCAGTTGCTCTCTGTGGCTGGCAGCTTACCCTTGATGCAGTTGACGCTTTTCAGTTGGCAGGTCATACCCCTGCTCAGACCGTAGAATCTGAGTCAGCTGCGTCACTTTACAAGGTAATTATGGGACATGACATGGACTATTGGCGTATGTGCGGATGGACACAATTACCTTGCGAAAGATCTGAGGCTGACACTGACAACTTATATGTTACATCTTGTAGGATGAACAACTAGCGCCTGGTAGAAAACTTTTAGCCCGTCATTCTTTCAGTAAAAGCCGTGGATAAAACTGAAATCAGGGCTCTTGGTAAAGTTCATTTCCCTTGCACCTCTTTTTAAGTGTTCATTATTTATCTGTTCTATGTCCGATATATGGAGTACACCTTTTGTGTTTGATAAAAAAAACTAGCTTTCATCCCACACTTCCGCAGTATCAGGATTGTTTTTTCTGTGTTGCTACTAAGATAACCGGTCTGCTTCAATTCTATCAATTCACCACAAATGCTATTCATGGTGCGCACCACTCCGTTTATGTCCCAAGTGTACACATACCTTGCATCACATTGGTCCTGTCTGAACCCCGGCAGAGCTGTCACTCTAGCTGTCCAACCTGTAGGTACCTCTAATTTCCTTCTGTAGTCTCATCCACTCTTTATAATCTTCTGTAGTCTTAACTCATTTTCTTGCACTGCTGTAAGATTGAAGCTGTTCATCCTCCAAACAATGTAGATGGCTAAAATGGGTATATAGTTGAGCTTCTTCTACCATGCAAACTAGCTTCCTCATCAGTCTCAGTATATAAGCAAGGGGAACCACTAAAATAAGGCGATTACCTTTATTACCTTCTTCCAGTTCTACTCCTGCTATTATGCTAGGCATGAATAAGTATCTTGTCACCTATTGGTGTATAGAATTCTATCTGTTCCTACGCTTTGGCTTGGGGTTTATCTGTATAAGGCCAACTTTCTTCCCCTCTAGGCACGGCTGGATAGGAATATAATTCTTCTGGTACATCCCATCTGAACTGCATTGGTTCGTCCCAATCTTTGAATAAAATATACTATGTTGGATTCCATTGTGATGAAACATGCCGTGCTCGCTTTTTCTTATAGTTGAATCAATCTTTAACGTGTAGTGTGTGTAATGTGTCGATTGGAATGTTGGTCTCATTAAGAGTGACCTGCTTTGGTGATGCAGGAACTGGAGCATCTTATCTGAGTCAGCAGTCTTGTGGCTGTGCTGTAACATTGGCCAAGCCGCTGATTCGATGCTACTTGGTTTTTCCAGAGCCACAGTGCTAGAAATAGTACGGGAACTATGTATTTGCCTCCAAGGATGTTTCCTTTTTCTGGTCGTAATAATGCAGAGTGCTTTACAGAGTTGCTTGCAAGCATGAATATTCTGGAGCTTATAAATATCTATGTCTGGGGAGTGATGGATGTTGGGAAGTTGGCCGATTTAGGTCTCTTTCGACTCGTGTCCGATACTGCTTACTGACCTCATTTGAAACATTTACGATCTATATGTAAACTCCTTTAATTCTCATTCTCTGATGTTGTGCAAACGATGAAGAGTTTCCTTCGACTCCTTTGGTACTCGCTGATGTTATGTGATCAATATGCTGTGCAGGATTTTAGTTCCTGGGGAGCCTGCTTTCGACAACTTTCTGTTATGTGAACGCTGTGCAATGAAGGATTGTAGATTTGTGCAGTATGTGCTCTAGAATGTGACCTAGGATTGTCTCGTGGTGATTGAAGAATCATGTCAGAAGATTATGTGACCTTGGAAATGAACGTGCATTGTGAAAGAAACTAAGCTCTACCAATGTGCTTGTATATTAGAAGGCGATGTGGACGGTATGCAAAATATCAGCATGAAGAAACAGCCCTTAATTAAACAAAGATTGTCTCGCTTGAACAGATTATTGTACAGGAAGCCTGCACTAGCTTACCTGAAACTACGAAGTTTGTAACAGAAAGTGCAAGGTTACGTTTCCAACAACTAAAAACTGAAGTATCGTTTCGTGCTATCTTATACAGATTTCGTTTGTGTTTTCAACCGCTTCGTTCTTGAGTACAAGAAAACACCAGCAAGAGCCAAAGCAGATCCTGCATTCAAAAGCAAACATTTGTCTCCAAAATTAAGTGATGTCCTTGAAGCAAAGAACGGAAATCCGGAAGCATCTGAACTGTCAACTCAACAAACTAACGTAAGCAAATAGTGATGCATTTTGGCACATACAAGTGAGTTTATAGGAGAAACCGGTGTTTGGAAGACGATCACTGAGGAGACGATGACGACAACTCGTTTCACACAGTTTCCAACGGAATGTGTCACTGGCGATACCATCTGTAGTATCATATATGAAACCTGGAACAAGACAAAGCGACTAGTAAAGTAAGAGCTATGTTTTGAGGCTTATCTCAAGGTAAAGCTATATGCCATACAGCACCATGTAACTCGATATCTCAGGAGATTCAGTTCTGTTCTATCGGTCCAATGATTCTTTGGTTTTCTCTGAAAAAGAACTTTTAGCTATGGTCGCTCAAGTCGCGGTTGACGAAGACAAAGAATTCATGTTCTACACATATGGTACTCGTAACCATAAAATAACGACAAATACTTTGATTTTGAAATTCTGACCACAGAAATGGCTAGGATTAAACTACTTTAATGCGTGAAATCAGCTTGGTAGAGCTTGGAAGTGATTGTTAGCCTGAACAAGGTCGCAATCAAGTCGACAGGATGAAGTTTTACCAGTAAGTTGAATCCTGACCGTGAAGATAGCAAGTGAACCAACACGGCTACACATTGTCGACGGGATCAACTAGCTTCACTACAGAAATGAGTTTAGGAAGGTGCTCGTGAAAAGAAGCAATACGGAGCCTACCTGTTGGTAATAGTGGAAGCAAAATCCAGATATCAGAGCTCTTCTGAGTAGCTCACTTTTGTTTAATCCTTGAGTTGCCTAATTGAGAGAGAGAACAATTGGTTAAGCTAAATCTTCAATCCAGCAGCTTATTCAGGAAACAACTTGGAGTACAACGTCCTGAAAATAATGTGAGATCTTCGTCGTTGTTTAACGTATTCCACAACTGGTTGCTTTGGACACAAAGTGGCATTGAAGAGACATTGAGCTCTATCTGGCCATTGTTCGCTAGTATTTACCCGTGAATCAATGCAAATAGAGTAGGATGGTAAAGCTCAGATTGGTTATCTTGTTAGTTGATAGAACCAAAGACTATAATAACACAACTAAAAGCTACTGCAGCAACATTTTTGCCTTGGCAAATATAAAGCTAGTCTATCAAGTTTTGAATTACATACCGCGAACTGCAGATAGGAGAGTGAATTTAACGCCTTCAATCAAGATTGCGATGGGTACCAAGAGTATGAACGAGATGATTGTAATTACTGAGAACAGATTGATGTTGTCAAGTCACTCCTGCCAAGAGTAGTACCATTATGTTAAGATATGCTACCAATCCTCAAGGGAAAAAAAAAAAAAAAAACAAGAAGAAGCAGCTAACAAGGATCATCAGAATATTCAAGAAATTTCAATGCTTTCGCTTCTACAATCTACTGTCTTTAAGTACCTCTTCATTTCCCATCAGCTTCTTGCTGAACACATTACGTGATTGGTTAGTCAGATTGGACACCATCGCACTGTAGAACCCTGTCCTGGTGCACCTCGAAAATCTATCATGAGTTCTAGTCCATAGTCAAAGCACATTTAGCATGAAAACTTCTAGGACACCTACTATCATATACAAAAACACCTTCGATTTAGATAGTCAAGACAACAAATAGGAGTTGTAAGATTTGAACCATGACCGATCTGTTTTGATATAATGTAGTGAACTAACTTTATCAAAAGCTCAACCTAATAGTATATCCATAATAACAATTTTATCTTAACAGGTTCAAATATTATCGAGTTTTCAATATGATCTCATTTTGGATTATTTTTGTCGTTTTATATGGAATAGTGGAAAACCAAGGAGAAGCGAATCAATTTAGTTTCACTTGATATAGTTTCACATAGAAAAGGGGAGAGGAACTTGAAGCGATGGCATACTCTAAAAAGTTCCTTTAGGATGCGAAACCTGCAGCATTTGTTCCAGATGAGTTCCTTAACAATTGAAGGAGGCCTCAGTGAATGATGCAAGTGCCACTCCGCCAACAATGGGAATCAGTGACGAAACTACCCAAACATTTGGTCTCTGAAAGCGACCTGAATAGTCCAACATCAGTCAAGCTTGATAAGAAATATCTTATGCGGCAAAATAGATTGAGAGAGAGGAACTCTGACCTCACCAAGGAAGATAGCCGAGAGAACAACAGTGAAGAATGACTCCATAGCTTTGATTGTGTGAGTGAAAGAAACCGCAACTTTTCCAAGGTTGATATTGGTTAGGAGATTACCCATTGTGTGAGCCACGGCAAGAGGCAGGATCGCTGCAAACTGATCTATGCAAAACCAAAAGTCCAGAAACTTGATTTCTGATAAACAGTCAACATAATGTGCCTCATCCTCATCTCCCATTCACCCTAATCAAAGAAAAACTCATGTGCATCAAACTATGAGCACCAATCTTTCTCTTTTCCCTTGTACTGGTGGTGGGTAGAGACATTTCGAATAGGAGTGTCCGCTTGTCCTTGATTCATACCATGGAGAGAGGTTGTGTCGAGACTTGTGTGATTAGATTTATACATATCTAACCCTGGAGAAAAAAAAAAGAGTAAAATATATACTTGAACAACTCATAACCCGTATAGCTTAGGCTTCTGGGTTAATAGTTCAACTCATTTCTTATGTGTATGCTACGCAGGCCTGATAAGGGTGTGTATTCTCTTCTTGGGCTCTCCTCTGAATAGTAACAAGTACCTCTGATTGGCGAATTACTGGTCTTGGATGAAGATTCAATGCCCACATCAAGAGAACAAAGCAAGTTCCGCAGCCGAACTGGAATGCTGAAAGTGTTGCGGGGTATGGATACATCTTGAGCACCTGCACTGACGCAAAATCATAAACTCCATCCACTGTTTCAGAATGTTACCACAAGTATCCCTCTAAAAAGGAACTAGGTAGGTAACACTGATCCTCTAAAAAGTCATCTGTTCTTCTTCTAGTATTATCACACAGTTAATTACCAGGTTCATTCTAATGCGGACGTGTTATTGCAAACATTCCTTACGTCGTTTCCATTGGAAAATTTCCAATGGAAACAGCGACAGTAAAGAACACAGAAGGGTTAGAGATCTTAAAAACAACTAACATGATGTCTGAAGTTTGAGCTATCAGAAGATCAAAGACAATAAAGAAAGATCAGAACTCTCAAAGTCCACACCTGCTTATTATAGATATTGAAGTAAATGTTCAATAGATACCAAGTCGCAAACATCGCCCCAAGCTGCAACAAACGAACCAAGCCGCTTGAGCCTTCTCCAACATCCGCCTCTCCATCAGAAGACTCCGAACCGCCAGCTTTGGCCACAATCCTGCTATCACATCTTTGCTTGGGAATCACAGAAAAGGTGCCTACACATAAACTGATAGAAGATGGATGAAAAGCTTGAACAAGTGAGGTGGGTTTGCAATGTGAGGTCTCATTGTATTTTCTAATAAAGGATTTGGGTTGGAGGAATAGTGGTGAAGGAGACACAGCAAGTACACTGCATTTCATTTTTCTTTCTCCTGGGAGAAACACCAAGAAAAGAAGAACCTGAAAATAGACATCAAGGACGAATCATATCCAGGAGAAGATCAAGAAAATTTGTGGTCTGAGGTGGCTGAGTGGCCAATGCAAGTCATTGTTGCAGGTCCTACAGGAATCCTGATGGAGTGAACTGGATCACTGTTGATTCAAACATGACCACCAATTTGATAAAAAAGAGATGAAATATAGATCAAAAGAGAGAATAATAGTCAAGATAACTTATTTTAATGCTAAAAATAAATTATGATATCAACAGCTTCAATATGTGCAGCAACATCTGAGGTGAATTGAGGTTTCTACTAATGTGAAAGAAAATCCTGGAAATGCAACTATTTGATGGAGGAGAAAAGACCTAGAGTTCATGGAAGCGAGGTCACAAAAAGAGGCACATGTGTATGTTGCAACTTACAAGATTAACGGGAAGCAAAGACGGCTTACACAGATAAACCATGGAAGCATCCCTGTCATTCAACGTCAACAGCACAAAACTATGAATCATGAGACACTGATTACTTTAGGTAGCAAAGCTACATAACTTAGACTTCATAAAATTAGGGGATGCGACACGTATGGATGATATTTTTGTTGTGCTCTATCATGAAAGATGTGGTATGAGCAGTCCTGGCAAAGCTAGTGATCTGAAAAAACACGTACACTGGACCATTGAAGTTGGGACCATTCCACCGCAAACCTGATCTTGGTTATGTGGAAAAGATAGCAAAACAGTGGAAATGCACAAGCACATCACCAACATTACATGGAGATTGAATGTGTTAGGAATTATGTGTTTCCCAGGATGATCACGATCACGACCAATCAATCACGAAGAACAATAACAAAAAAAAAAAAAAAAAGAAAAAAAAAATGCAAAATGACATCAACATTTATGTGAAAAAAATCCTCAAGAAAAAGAAAAAACACAATGAAAAACGAATCATTAATCAACAACCGAATTACAATGATCGTTTCTGTCCGAATTCACTTGATGCCGCTTGTGTTTTGCTCCCCAAACCTTAGAGGAATCTTGGTGTTTTGATATCTCTCTCCGTCAAAAACTCTAATTACAAGGAGTATTTATAAACCTCAACTAAAACAGAAAGATAAAAAAAGCGAGGAAAATCTTATAAACAGGTTGCACGGCCCAGGCCGTGTCTCATGGCCATGTCTTCAGGCCACACCGCCGTGTTCCCTCACACGACCTCACCAAGACCGTGTCTCAAGAGATCCAGAGACCCATCGCGCACGACCATGTCCAGCCCCGCACGGCCGTGCCTCTTGTCTGGTCCCTCTCCTTCACAAAACATGACGTTTGCACTCTTCACAACAATTTCAAATAAATACTGGAGATTCAATACGTCAAGATTACAGGCAAAACCGACTCGGGGTTCCATTCAAGCATCAAAGATATGCTCGCTTTGCACCGGGATATTGTAGCAAGCTTGACGCTTTATTTGAGTACTTAGCCTAATAATCAGCACAAGGGGCATATTGTAGCAAAACTCTGAAACCCCAATGGTGTCAGAAATTAACTTAGTACTTCCAGACTAAAATTCATCCAACTCATGCTTTTCAAAAGAAAATCCATCCAACTCATAGATAATAACCTCGATTAGATGAATACAAGGCATATCTTGTTAACAAGCAGAAAGAACGGAAGTAGTGATTGAACTCGGTGACAAACTCACGAAACAAACGCTCCAAGGAGCATTATTTGCATACTAGCCGATGTGCTCAGACAAGTCTAAACCAGATACAGGCAGCAACATGTAGATATCATACAACATGCTCTTATAACCTTTTACTCACAGTGAGCACAGAGAGTACTAGATGAAGAAAAGCTTCCCTTCTATAACTCCAGCAAAGCTTGTCCCTAGTAAAACAATTGAAGCTGGTATGACGATGCTAATCTTCCGCTGGTGCCTTTTGTCTTATATATCAACAGAGATGCTAGGCCTTGCACTCACCAACACAGCTACAGGAAAGACTTGGCGGTGCTGGCCAATGGGCATATGTTGAACTAGAAACTTCGTTCATAACGCCGAAACATAGAGCTTTTCCTATTTGCTATTGTCACCAATGGGCCGTTTGCAAAGAGATTACTACGTAACCTCTCGTGCCCTCTGCCTACATTGAGTTGAGTTGGCGGTAGTTCATTTTGATAGCCGCTGATTCCAAGCTTGACAATAAAAGTAACAAGGCTACCCTTATCTGGGCCTTCACTTTCAACCCATATGTGACCTCCCATGAGATTCACAAACCTACAGAACACAAAGAAGCATTCGTCAAGCAACTTCAAGAACGGTATTTTTGATGATACCACAAGCATGGAGTGGTGTCAACTCTTCAAGATATACTGCTGGGGGAAGCTTAAGGAAATACGATGCCACACCTTTTACAAATTGCAAGTCCTAGTCCAACACTGCCATTTGCTCGGCTTGTATTGTTTTTAGGTTGAGTGAACATATTAAAGATATGAGGAGTATCTTCAGGTTTAATGCCGCAGCCAGAGTCCTTAACCTACACAAGGGGAAAGAAAAAATAAGCTTGAATCTAAACAGAGCAAGCTTTTCGTGAATATTTTTAGAAGATTTAGTTGTTTAAGAAACCAGCGCGATTATGTTGCAAAAACTAAAATTGAAGAGAAAGTAAGTAGAAATGCGCAGAAACCTGCACTCTCAAGTAGAAATGGCCACTGTTTGATGTTGAGTACACTTCAAGAGATCGCCAATCTCCAAGAGATTCAGCCCTTGCAACTGAGGCTATAACCGAGACGTAACCCTCCTTTGTGAACTTCACAGCATTTCCAACAACATTCAAAATTGTCTGCATAAGCCTCTTTTCATCTCCAATAACAGCGACAGGCAGCTCTGGAGTCAACATCAATGTCAAGGACAATTTTTTTACTGACGCGATAGGTTTTATCAAGCTAACAACCTGGAGAAGAAAACGAGGCACACTAATGTTGAAATGCGTAGGAAAAGATGTAATGAATTTTATCTTTGAAAGTTTTTTGTAACAAGAATCTTACCTCCCTGAACACTGCATGAAGATCAAATGTTGCATTATCCAGCTCCAGGGTGCCATCTTCAAGCGTAGACAAATCAAGCACATCGTTGATCAGAGTTGCAAGAAGGTTGCTGCTTCTCAGTATAGCTTCTATCATAATCCTTTGATCAGGAGTTAGATCGGTCTCAAGAAGAAGAGATGATAAGGCAATCAAGGAACGCATTGGTGTCCGCATCTCATGGTTCATGACTGCCAAGAAATCATCACGAGCACGAATAGCCGTCTCAGCTTCCCTTCTTGCCAAATCTAGAGCAACATTCTGCTCCATGAGCTGATCACGTGCCCTCATAGATTCTTCAAGAATTGCAGCATGAGATAGAGCAACAGCAACCTACATAACAGTGACGATGAGGATAGAAAAGAATACAAATAATGATCAATATACTGTGAATTGGGGAGAACCAAATACAGGTTAATACATGCTGAAAATTGAGAACCAAAGAAAGGAGACCCGGAGAAGGAACACAAAGGATAGTAGATCAGTGATCACTTTGATCACTGACATAACCATTATATGAGTATGAAATGGATCAAATATTGACCAAGAACCTACATGCTAATGGGTGCTGGAAAAGTTCAACCATATGCTGCTATAACGATGGCTATACCTCAGATACCAGACAAACCAGCACAACATTTTTCAAGAATAAACCGAGTAGATGTGCGACAACAGCGGGTTTAAAGTTGAAGCCATGGTAAGCACATCCAGTCATGCTTGGTAACCAGTTAATCTAACACCAGCTTATGCAATTTAAGTCCTTAAGATCAAGGTTTACTTTGCTATAAATAGTGTGATATGTGACAAAGAAGGAATCAACTGAGCTTTTTCTTATAGTTGGCTCGACAAAAATGGATACATTTTCCCGTCCCTCCTATTTTTCAGCTTCATGTCAGAGCCACCAGGAAAAGTTCATAATTACAAATTTAGGAGTCAACAGTTGGAAAAAAAGATTTGATGGCCGATACATATTCCTCCCTTAGTCCCTTACACTCTCAATGCGATGAGACAACCGAAATGTGTACTGAAAGATAGATTGTAGTCAACGAGACTCGTGGATAATCAAGTGAAACAAGACAATCTACCATAAGGTGAGATAACACAACACAACTAGACCAAAATTAACTCGAGCAAACTAGAAGGGGAATACAAAAAATGAAAGTAGTGGCACAGATAGGTCTAAAAGGAAAAAGAAAAATTTAAAACAAAGATAGAGAGGCTCCAAACTACAACAGATACCGAAAAGAAAATTCCATTGCTTTATGTAAAAGGTGCAATGAAACAAATAAAAGGCAGCAAGTTAATAACGGTAGGCAGATTTTAGGCACCTGATCTGCAACAACTTCCACTAGCTCCAATTCATGGTCGTGAAACTTTCTAATCCCGTCAGCAGGAAGAACTAGTACCATCACTGCATAGCTTTTGGCAGGGATATCCGGCCAGTCATTGATTTGGAAATTCAAAAGGTGCAAGAGGGGCACTCGGACTGCAACAGCCTCAGGTGCCACATGTCTTCCCGTCATAGTTCTGGTCCTTGCCAATGGACATGTATGTGGTATTCTCATAACTCCAGTATTTTTCAAGATTTCAGCAACAATAGGAAGGTTCATTGGGACACTAGAACCCACGGGTAATGAGTGGTTCAGAGTGTGCGACAAATGTAGCGTCAAACCTGTTTGTGACGGCATCCAAAGCGCACATTCCTCTAATCCTAGAGTATGACCAAGCTCAACAAGAGTAGTTTTCAGTATGGTGTGTCTATCAAGGGTGCTCCTGATCTCATGAGTGAGCATCCTGACGTGCCTACCAGTTTCTTCCTGTGAGAGGATAAGGCCCATCTCCCTGTCAAGCTCTTCGGCTTTGTTCTTTAGGAGAAGTTCCCTTGTTTTAACACTCAAGAGATCAGGAATGATGTGAACTAGCAACAAAGCCGTGATGCATGATACAGCGGCAGTAGCAAGCTTGGCTATTGTCATCACTATAGCGACTGTTTTAGAGTGCATAGAGAATGTCCACAAGTTTATGAGGTGAGTCGCTCCACAAAGTACAATGAAAGCACCGAACTGCATGAGCACCCATCTATACGGGAAGAAAGCTGACTTCTGCACAAAATAAATAAGTTCTAGAGGAATGGAGAAGTACGCAACAGCGATGAAGAAGTCTGAAATGTACTGGTATTTCACCAGTATCTCATCAGTAGGCCACTGGGTATCAACGCAATCGCAGGAATCCATCATCAAAGTCGAGCACACCAAACCTGAAAAATCATATCTGTAGTTTACGCATTGTTCAAAAATGTAAGATGCACCAAGATTTAAGAAGCAAGCACGAGGGGTAAAACTTCAAAGAGAGTTCTTTAGATGGTCTACATAATAATCAAACATCAGGACACAACAAGGCAACAAGGACAAAAACAAGATTAAGTGACCACTGAACCTCTTAATTGTGAACACTAACCGAAGGGTTTAACTTACCACTCCCGTTTATCACAGGTGAAAAAGGGTGGAGACTTCACATAGCCTTCCTTTCAAGATCGAACCTATGACTAAGACATCCTCGACATGATGTATGATAGAAGGGACGAACTCGTCCTCCACAGGTGAGGGTTTCGTTACAAGCAAATATTAGAGAACCAAAAAAATCTGTTCTCTTGAGTCTTAATTCAACATAGAAAACAAAAGCATGCCCAATTGTCCATCACATCAAAAACTAGAATACACACTCACAACCCATCAAAAGAATTGCAAGTCATTAAATCCCATCATGACTCGTATACATAAAACGCATCAAAGTTCCTTGCAACTCAAAATCTATAAATAAAGTTTTACAGATCATCCCCTTTAGGACATAATCAAACCCGGAGCAAAGATTGACTACCTCCGCAGAAATCGCAGTTTATCGAAATAAAACAAAGATCAACCCACTGGCAATCAAGGACCCAACACAGCCTCACCACCCCAATTCAAGACTCCAACTTCGCTTCAATTAGCCAAAACCCACATGCCCCTTTCATGCCTCCTCACAGAAACAAACAACCAAAACAACCAAATCAGCAGAAAAATAACAGAAACTCTCTCAGGCAAACAGGTTATGTTCAAGTCCAGATGAGAAAATCCCAACTATTAGTACCTCAAGTCTCAGCTTTGAACAAGAACAACCAAGATTGAGAGGAACCCAATTCAAGGATCGACCATGGCAGTTAGTGGCCAGAATTTGATCCAGTTCCGGCGAAGTTCTGGCGAGATCGCCGGCGATTTTGGCCGGTGTAGGAAATCGGCGAAGGCAGAGAAATGAATTGGTGAATTTGTATGTTTGGTGTCGTTTACTGACATGGGTAAGCGGGCGCCGATGAATGTGGACGACGGCGGATAAGTACTTCGATGAATTGCATGTTAATCGGGGCCGATTTGATTATTTGGTTGAATTTTTTATGGGTTTCGAGCATGATGGATAAAATCATAATAAAATCGATTAATAATCGGTTAAGTTTTTTAAAATCATAATCATTTATTTATTAGTTGGTTTTGATTAATCGATTATGTAAATGATTAGGATTAAACGGTTAATTGAATTCTTAACCGGTTATGCTTAATCGATTAATTAAACGGTTATAAAAAAATCGAATCTCAATCTATTTTTAAATGATTAATCGATGAAAATCGAATGAATAACTACATAAAATGTTTCATTATTGAAAAAATATTATTATTTGGTTAATTGATATATATTATTCGGTTAATTGGTTAATTGTCATCGGTCGTTATTGTTTAGTTAATTCGGTTACGATGGATCGGTTTAACCTAATCGCTCAAACGGTTTTAATCGATTAGCCGATGATTAACCAGTTAAAAATCATAATCGAACCGAATAAGTAAACGATTTTACTTCAAAAACTAAAACCGAATTGTTTAGATAATTGGTTAATCGATTTTGGTTCGGTAAACGGTTTCGTAATCATTTTAACATCCTTACTTCAACCTAATATGTATCGCGGGACGATCTGACATGATTTGATATGAAAACGAAATTTGTATTCATACGTATGGAATAATGCGAAGTACGTATATGCTACATCTTTGTCTGATGGAGGGAGTATAAAATATAGATACAGCAATGCCAAATAACAACCACCATTGGAGCTCTTACTTTTTTATAGTACAAAATCCTTATGTCTCAATATAAATGCTTCCATCTCATAATATAGCAAAACAAATTAATTAAATAAATGAGTTTATATACATGTTGAATTTTTAGGAAATAAAGTAAATAAAATTTTGTCCAATGATAATAAATTCACTGTAATAATTATGAGAGAAGATAATGTAGTATATTGTATCAGATTATTATTGTTGTGATATTTTTTAAGAGAAAAATTACATCTTATCCTATGAACTTTAGCTCCGTAGTACTTAAACCTCTAACTTTCGAAATACACAAAACCCCTCATGCCGTTATCTTGTCCCTAACACCTTTAATAAAATTAAATAAAATAATAAAAAACTAACAAACAACGAAAATTAAAAAAGAATCATCATATTCCTTAAAATCATTCGTTAGCACAACCACCATCATCATCACCATCACCATTCCCATTCACCACCACCGTCATCCACCACCATTGTCAACGAATCTCCCCGTCGTCATCCCCCATGATGTGTGTGTAAACACAAGTTATTTATTATAATTAAACCTATTGTTTTGTTGTGTTTGAGTCTTTTATATCACGTTTTTAGTTTAGTTTGTGTTTTTAACTTGGATACTGCTTTTTTTTTTTTTTTTTTTTATAGCAGATTTGATCGTATGAAGGCGTAATGAATTGTTGAGTTGATTGTGGAAGGTCATTACAAGTGATGATATGAAGATGAAGCTTTGAGCGAGATATTGGACGTGTTTTGAAGCTATTTTTTATTGATTCAAGACAATGGTTTAATGCATTGATCATTTGTGGATGCGTTCATGGTCGTTGGATGATGTTTCGATGTCAAATGAATGTGTTTCAGAGCTATAACGATCAAACTTGACCCATGTAACCTTACAGGCCGTGGAGATGATCCCTGGAGGTCAAACATGTGTAACGACTATTACACTTAAATATAACGACCGTTACAGCCCTGCATCGTGATTTCTGAAGACTCAAAGCTATGTAACATCCGTGACAGAGGAGCCATAATGCCAGTTACACAGGTCAAAAGGCAGAATCTGTTTGTTTATTCGAATTTTAAATTGGTTTTCGGGTTTTCTATAAATACCTATGTACTCTAATGATTATAGAGAGTTTTAGGTCGTTTTTCAGAGGTTTGTTCATCCATTCCACATAAAATCTAGGTTAGAATTCTTTGATTTCCTTACTTGCGGAGGTTGGATCAAGGTGTAGGGTTTTGGATTTCATCATCTTGTCGTCGGATCTTCGTTATTTGACATTGTATTATCCTTCTTTCTCCGTTTATCTTCATATTGTGGTTGCAATGCATGTTGATATGATGTATATGATGATGATCATGATCATGAGTGAGTAGTCACTTTGTAGGGAAAGGTTAATGAAACTCTAGCTATATTGGATCATGAGATGAAGTAGATCACCTAAACTAGTCTCATATATGTCAATTGATGCATGAAATCTGACCTTAATCAATGATATGGTATGAAATCAATTAGTTTGGCCACATATTGATATTGTAACCTAACTATTAATCGCGCTAAGTGATTAAGTTGGTAGCAATAACGTTTATGATTTAAGCTCATTGACATGATGTTATGATTGATTGCATATGAACATGTTAGTTTAAGCTCATTGCTGCTAATGTTCTTGTTTGGTGTATTCTCTTACTTTGAATCAATTTATATATTTTTATCATAATCGAGCTCATTGGTACGTTAGAGATGAACGGGTTATATTAATTATACAAGCTCATTGGTAATTAATATTCTAGCGAATGTAATACTTTATGCCCAAAAGTATTATAACAAAATCTTTCTAAAATAATGAAACTATATGATATTCATCCATGATTGATCCTACAAAGTTAAAACTTAGTTAATCAACCTCCCTACATTTTTATCACATAAAGATACACCTTATTTCACATTCTCTACAAGTTTAGAGTGTAATTATTTAGTTTCAATTAGTTTAATTAGTAAAAAACAACCCCCTAGAGTTACTACTTATCATTAAATTGGTAATCTCTTGTTGTGATCATTATAAGTCTAAATATTACACCAACCCTCCATATGGGTTCGATCCTTACTTTCACTACAACAGTTAACTTGAATACGTCTAGAGTGTGAGTAAGCGTGCAATTATTCTAATTTGACCGCCTTGCGATGGGCGTGTCAAGTTTTATCGTCGTTGCTGGGGAAAATAACGTTGTGTCAAAAGAATTATTTTTGACTGTTTTGATCATTACCTAGCTCTACTAATTTTTTAAAATTATTTTCAATTTGTTATTTTTCTTAAATGAATTTTATTATAAAAAAATATCTGAAGATTAAATTATTCTGATTTTTCAAATTTTTAATAGTATTTTTGAAATTTTATGAAATTCAGGAATGATAGGATTAATAGCCAAGTTCAAAAGATTATGGGTGAATTGAAATCAATACAACTTGAACATCTTACTCCTACCTCAAATTCTACATCTTCTTCCTTATTCTCTAATATCAATGATAGATTTAATTTTTCTCCAATTGAATTCCCAAATTTAGATATGACAAACAATGAAGTCAATATTTCTCTAAATGCTCAAAATAATCAAAATGTTCAAAATGTTCAAGAACCTCAAGTTGAAAATCGCACATTGAGAGAGTTAGCCGAGTATGATGATAGAAATAAACCTCTATTGGTTATAGTGTTTCCTGATGTCCAAGAAAATTTTAAACTTAATTTTGGATTTTTACATGAATTATCCTCTTTTCATGATGCCTGGTGAGGATCCTCATCGGCATTTAAATGAATTTAGGATAATTTGTGCAAACATGAAACCACAAGGAGTAACTGATGAAGTCATTAAGCTTAGAGCCTTCCCATTTCGCGTTCAAGATGTCGCTAAAAATTAGCTCTACGACTTACCTAAAGGAATAGTAAATACATGGGGACATATGAAATCCCTATTTCTCTACAGATATTTTTCAACCTCTAAAATCACGATTATTCAGAAGCAAATCTGCTCTGTGAGACAAAAGAAAAGGAATTATTACATGAGTATTGGGAACGCTTTAAACGTCTATGTTCAAGCTGTCCAAATCATCAATTCTCAGAAAAATCTTCTCACTCGATATTTTTATCAAGGACTCTTTGCAGGAGATAGAGGATTGATTGATGCAGTATGTGGGGGTGATCTTCAAGATAAACAACGACGAGTTGCATGTCAACTTCTTGAAAAGATGGCTATCAATTCTCGAGATTTCAATCGCGATGATGAACACTCTCGTGATGCCCAAGAAATATCCTCTCTTCCTAGTTCTGTTGATAAAAAGGTTGATCAATTAACTGATTCGCTTACTAAAGTCCTAATTATGAATACTAACATTCCTCAAGTGAAAGCTTGTGGAATTTTTTACAATATGGGACTTCCTACTGACTCTTGTCCGATGTTACAAGAAGAGCAAGCTAATGCTGTTGGATTTTCAGGCCCGCCAAGTCAATCATGGAAAAATCAGTGGAACTAAATGTAGATCAGCCTTGAGGAATCATCCAAATTTTCGTTGGAGGGGGGTCAAAAAATGCACCTTCTGCTCTCCAACAACAAAAATTTCCTCCTGGATTTTATCAGGTGCCACAGAATAATTTTCCAACCAATCAAGGCAATTCAGGTGAAATGTCACTTGAACATATGGTTAAATCCATGGTTGCAACTCAAATGACTATGCAAAAGGATGCTAAGGAATGAAAAGCGGACATCCAAGATATTCGAAGGCAAGTCAGTCAACTAGCCTCTGCTATGAGCAAGCTTAAGGCTCAAATGGGTAATAAACTTCCTTCTCAACCACTTAATCCGTGAGAGAATGCAAATGCTATAATATTGAGAAGTGGAAAGGAGTTGAAGGGAACCGAGACAAAATCGAGGGAAGTTGAAAATTAATTGGAAGTACAAAATGAAGTGGTAATGATCATGTTGGAAGTCATGACAAACCCCAAATAGTTGAGAAGAATAATTTTGACCAAACTGTGATCAAACAAACCTCGTGTGCCCTATTTACGAGCCATCTGGCGAAGGATAAAAAGACTGATGTAGTAAAAGATATATTTGAACTCTTCAAGAATGTAGAGGTAAACATAACTTTGTTGGATGCAATAACGCAAATCCCAAGATATGGTAAATTTTTGAAAGAGTTTTGCACTAATAAAAGACGACTTAAGGGTCATGAACATGTGATGGTTAGTTAGAATGTTTTTGCTATTTTACAAAAGAGATTATCTCAAAAACAAAAGGACCCTGGTATGTTTACAATCCCTTGCATGATAGGAATTGTAGAAATTTCAGTATGCCTAATTGATTCAGGTACTTCGATTAATGTGATGCCCTTATCAATTTATAATTCTTTGAATTTAGGACTTCTACAACGTACTGGAATTGTTATTCAACTTGTTGATAGGTATATTACTGTAAAGCCTCAGAAAATTATGATCAAATAAATATAAAAATTATGGAGTTGGGATAATCAAAATATGCGTTTCTTCATTTATAATAAATTAAAAGTGAGAAACGAATCTCGTTAAAAAATTTTGGGATGTAGCGTACGCTCATAACTTTAAAACTCGTGACGAAGTTGGAATAACTTTTTATCACGAAAAATATGAAAAATTATAAGTTAAATAACAACGTAATTTTTCGAGCGAGACGGTAAATTTGGATTGGTGGATATGGGAGGTACGGGATTAATTAATCTTACGATTAAATAAATCGGGGATGCTTTATTTTAAATTCATTCCACTCCCTTTCCTTCTCCCTCCACGCCTAACATTTTCTTTTCTCTATTATGGACTCAGCTCATCACCAGCCACCGAGGATCTCCACTAGTGCAAAATTCCACTTTCAAGCTGCCAACCCCTCACGGATCAATCATCCTTTGCTTCACTTTGCTCACACACCCAAACGAACTCTCACAGGAAGCAATCCCTCTCCATCTTCTGTTTTCCTTTTTTTTTTTTTTTCCTTCCCTTGCCGTGTCTCTTTGTAAACCAACAATCGGGGCTGCGGAGCAACTTGGCAGGAAGGGGAAAACCAGTTTGGATAGCAAGGAAAACACGAGAGGAAGAAGGAAGGCAATGATACAAGTACGTTCCGTTCAATGAAGGAGTGGAACCGAGCTAGCCATACCAAGTCAAACCGGGCTAAAAACTGTTTTAACAAGAGGGTGAGTGCTGCGACTCCCATAGCTTAGTGTCATATAGTCCATTTGTAGCTAAATAATGAAAGAAACGACAAGGAAAACAAGCCATGGATGATTGAAATGCGTTTATGAGCCAAAAGACGAGTTATACTCGTGAGACCCCGAAACCTAAGGTTTTACGTATCAAACAAGCCAAAAACTGAACAAGCATGACAAGAACTAAGTAAATGTTATATTTATGAAGTTTTAGATCATTTGGGATTGAATTGGTTGGGTAAAAAGTGAAAAATAGCAAACCAGCCCATACCAGTTTCTGGACAGCTTTGATAACCAAAATTAGAACTCATTTGGACCCCAGTTAGAGCCTGATTCAGCAAATGAGTCTGAAACAAAGTTGTAGAGGACTTCCTGAAGTTTCCAATGAATCAAGAATCACCCAATTTGGTTAGGAAACGAGGAAATTATGTGCGTTGAAGTCAGACCAGAAAATCTGGAAAAACCATCGAAGCTTCGGGGCATTTTCACTGCCAGTCCAAAAACACGTTTTTCGACGTATTTATGCGTCGTATCAACCCATATACCCCCTGTGACTATTAAAATACGGTATTTGGATAAGAAAACGTGGTAAAATATATGGTTAATTGTACGCAAAGCCAAAAACGTTTAGTTTGAATAGAATACGTAATCATTTGTGTATTTGCAAAACTTACGTGAATTACAAAATAATAGTGAAGCATACGAAGGCGTACGTAATATCATAATGTACGTATTTGAGAACGCATAACATATATAAATACGAAAAAAAATATTAAGTTTGAGTAAAAATACTTAATAACTTACGTATTCGTACAAAGTACATAAAAAAGTGAAAATAGCGGAATATACATAAAAAAAATACATAGTAACGAACGTATCGTATTTGTATTGTGTAGGAGTTGAGACGTAAATTCTTTTTCCCTTGACTTAACGTAAACAACCCGAGACTTACATAACGAGGTAACGTTTAGATTTCTGATTTTGATGACATTGCATGCTAATATACTAGTTGTATACTATCGCATGGTGAGTTGTTTTACTCTGTGCGCTCTGGTGTGTGATGATTATGCATTGTTACTCGATGATATCCATGATATGGGTTGATGATAGGTGTCAATTGCTAAATTAATGAGCGCTGGCATACGATAACGGGTAAAAGGTTATGGA
>JAOVYX010018569.1:0-19929 GCA_035668315.1 Drosera spatulata
GCAACTAGGACCCGGAAACTTCAGCAGGAGATGTCAACAATGCAGGAAGATACTGCTTCCATTAAAGCTGACTGGGTGGTCTATGTGGAGAAAACTGAAACTCGATATCTGGATGATACTTCAGCAGTTGAATCTGGAAAGCAAGGCCTCAATGATGTTCTACAGAACTGGTAAATCAGATGTTATTTGTGACTCAACCATGAGGCTACCATTAAAATTTGGTGGTTTTTTTTTCCTTATTAGCATTTGATTTTCACTCATCAATATCTTACAGTTTGAACAAGGCAAAAATGGGAGCACAGCAGTGGAGAAAAGCACAAGATTCTTTGCTGAACCTGGAACAGAAAAATGTTGCTTCTGTGGCTACTATCGTCAGGTTAGTCGAGTGCTATAAATTTATTGAATGTGTTCACAGTGATGAGCAGCAGAGTTGATAGGGAAAAAGTGTTCAGTGTTTCGTGTTGCAACTGATGTGTATTTCAATCTTGAACAGCGGAGGATTGAAAGCCAATCAGACATTACGAACAAGATTTTCTTCTTCTGCATCATCTGCTCTTGATGATGTTGATGTAGCAAACAAGGATATGCTCTCATCAATCGACCGTATGCATTCATACTCAATATCTCCACTATAATGCATATCTCTGTTGTGATTGCATTATTTTTCATCTTACATAAGGGGGCGACTTTGCAGATACTTTGCAATTGGATCATGATGCCTGTGAGAATCTTGATTCCATGATTGTTCCTTGTTGTGGGGATTTGAGGGAATTAAAGAGTGGTCACCACCATAAGATCATTGAGATCACCGACCAGGCTGGAAAATGCCTTTTGCATGAATACAAGGTAAGAATGTAGGAATCTTGTTTGATGCTGTTTTTCATCATAGGAGATAAAGAATATGCTTTCAAACCTGGGACTGCATGTAATAAACGGTAGAGTGAATACATCACTTCTTGATATACTGAGTTCTCTTTTTCAATAGGTGGATGAACCGATGTGCTCCACTCCGAGGAAGAGATCGTTCAACCTGCCCAGTGTGGCATCCCTTGAAGAACTCAGAACTCCAGCGTTTGAGGAGCTGCTTAGATCTTTCTGGGATTCAAAATCTGGAAAACAGGCAAACGGTGACATCAAGCACAACACGTCAGCAATACACGATGGCACACAATCAAAAGATACACGGCTTCCTCTCACCGCTATCAACTAAGGAAGAGTTTTGAGTTCTCGATAGATGCATATAGCAGTAATGGTAAGGAGTTCTGTACAGTATATGAATCACGCAACTCCAACTCTAGATTCGCTTATTGTATTCTCTGAGAAATCTCAGTTGAGTAGGTATAACGTCTCATGTCTTGTAAGCCGTGGTATTAATCATCGGCAACATATTGGTTGAGTGCTGTACTTATGGAACAGGACAATTTTTGTTGCACAACTCTTGATAATTTTGAAACTGGAATTCTTATTTTGATTGATGTGGCTTCACTTGCTAGCTCTCTACTTTGATCCAAAAGGATTTTGGTTATCTCTATCTTCTAGTAGTTGCTACGATAGGGGCTCACTTGCATGCACAGTCGTGATTGGACTCTTACAAGTTAAGTAGGCGTTCTCTACGAACAGGAGAGGAAGGCAGAGTGATTGGGAGTGCAATCCGCTTAGAGTAGACTTGAATTCGTTGTGTATTTCATTTGAGATCGTTCTATCATTGCTGCATCCCCACCTTTGACAATATCTTGTTGGATATTGTTAGTTGAATAAATAAGTAAACTGGACAGCAAACAATAGTTTTTCTGCTCCAAATTGCAATGTGGCTAGTAATGTCCATACAGGAGAGCAGAGGAGAGAACGAGACAAACCAAGTAAGCTAGAGAGGTGATTGGTGGTTAACCCCAGAAATCAGCAATTGACAGTACATTGCTAGCAGTGTGGATCTTTGGTTTCTGTGATGTTCATTTTCAACTGCATCAACATCACCAGCAACAGCAGCAAGCAGCAGCAGAGTAATGCATGCATGTATGCATGCATGAATCAGTTTCTACATGGAATTGGAAGCCTAATTGATCTCATCTGATCCTCTCCAATGACGACTCTGCTAATTTCCCTGTTCTGTTTCAGTCGTGCTGCTCTTCTCAATTGTGTCTTTTTGCTTATTTGGTCAACTTGTCATGTCTAAGAGATCACTCCCTGTGCTCCGTGGTTCACTCCTTGGCTCACGTCTACCATTATTTTTGTATCCGCCATCCACAATTGACCTTTCCTTTTATAAAAGCAAACTTGGTTCAGATGGTGAAAAATAAGTGTCTTGAGATCCAGTAACATGAGTTAGTGTGGTTGTTTTGTAAGTCCCTGTAAGTTGTAACAGTCACTACTTTTCAGATATATGTAGAAGAAGTTAGAAGAATATAAAATCACAATATTTAAAGCTAATGAAATTTAAGAGCAAAAAGTTGCTTACCAAGTGAATTCTGGCCGAATAGTATCATACTTAATGGCTACAGCACGCTCGCTTTTCTCCTTTCCTTGCTTCCCTCGTAATCCAAAAGCCCTAACGACATCAATATCTTCAACCATGCATTTCCGTTCCCGTTTCCGTCTGAGATTGTTGCATGAATGTATGTATAAGGCATGAATGAAATTGTTGAACTCCAGGAAGAGGTATGTCATTCCTGTCTGATCAACTCCAAATGATATCTACACACTGCCTTTGAATTTTTATTCGCCCATGTGTGTACTTTTTTTATCTTGAACTTGATCACTATGGTTATGTTTTAATTTCCATGTATATATAGATGCAACAGTATTGTTCAGTTCTACTCAGATATAAACAAAAGAATTGAAGGTAGATACAAATCTCTTTTAAAGACTGTGATCTCTACAGATAAAATTTATCTAGAATCACCTAAATACTCCTCATTAATTATAAGGAATTCCAAATGCAAGGGACTGAGAGGGAGTAGTGTCACGTCCGAAATTTTTCGCGTTCTTGATCACATTGCGCTATCTTCTTGGTCACTTATAATTTTGCTTTCATAAAAAAGAAAGGCCTCATTAAAAGACTCTAGAGTTATCTAGAGTGAAAAAGACTCTAGAATTCTCTAGAGAAATATGGAGCTCTTTTGAACTCTCTAGAATTATCTAGAGATGTATGGAACTATCATGTAAATACTAGAGATACTAGACTAAGCTCTAGGAATTGTATAGAATAGTGATGTTCCTAAAATTCTCTAGAAGTCTTGACAATGCCTATAAATAGGCTACCCACCCCTTATTTGTACATTATCACAAAATCTTCAACCATTCAATACAAAGCAAGTTTGAGAGCATCCACTCAAAGTTTTCATTTTTCAGGCTTCCTTGTGAGTCCAAACGTTTGAGAGTGTTGAGAGTTAGGCTGACTTAACATACTCAAGACAATGTTTGCTAAGTGTCGCACGGTCTTGAGAAAAAGTCCGTTACAAGTGGTATCAGAGCACGGTTACAAAGGGACGTATCGTGGTTCAATGGTCGAGGACCAACATTTGTGCAACTTTCCCTTGATCCCGAGATCCCAGAGGAAACTCTCGCCCATGGAAGGGGGAAGAGAAGGGAGAAGTCTCGCGAGGGGCGAGAAACCTTGTCTTCCCTTAACATCCGATTGGCGCGGGTGGAGTTAGCCTTGGCCGATGGAGAGGACAAGGTAGACAAGGTTGAAGAGCATGTGGGGGAGCTGGCGTCCAACGAGGAGGAGCTCCGCGGGGAGCTGCAAGGCGCACTCAACACCGCTATCGATACGCTGCAGAAGCAAAACGATGCTTTACAAGCTCTCGTTGATGCACTGCAAGAGGAAGTCAAGGAGCTCAAAGGTTGAATCTTTGCAAAGTTGCATTATCCACGGGTGGCAGCGTGGCTCAACCTGCTCCCAGAATCGAGGTTCCAAAGTCAAGATTGTTCAACGGAACAAGGAGTGCAAGGGAGCTTGACAACTTCCTGTTTAGCCTAGAGCACTATTTTTGTGCGCTAGACTTAGTAGACGAGAATGCCAAACTCCGCAACGGCACCTCTTTACCTCACCGACATCGCTATCTTGTGGTGGAGGCGGCGGTAAGCGGACGTCGAGTGTGGGTCATATTTGATTGATACCTGGGAAGAATTCAAGAAGGAGATCAAAGGGCAATTCTATCCCGAGCATGCGGAGGACGAAGTACGGGCCAAGCTTCGTCGGCTCACTCAAAGGGGCTCAATTCGAGATTATGTGAAGGAGTTCTCGGAGCTGACTCTTGAGATCCCAGGTATGGCCGAAAAAGATTTGCTCTTTTCGTTTATGGACGGTTTGTAATCTTGGACAAAGCTTGAGTTGCAATGAAGAGGGGTCTAGGATCTTACCCAAACTATTGCAGTTGCGGAATCTCTAATCGAATTTCGCAAGGTCAACCCCAAACCAAAGAACCCAAGATTGCTAGCTCGGATAAAGGTGGGGGAGAGAAGGAGAAGTTCCCCAAGGACCGAGACAGCCAGACTCGATTTACTAAGGAGAAGGGCAAGCAACCATTCGGGCAGAAATCCGAAGGCCAAGAGCATAGGACTGGGGGAGACCAACCCAAGCCTAAGTTATCATGCTTCATCTATGACGGGCCTCATCGTGCCAATGAATGTCCGAAGAAGACAAGACTCACCGCACTCATCCAAGAGGAAGACCAAAGGAAGGAAGAGGCAAATATGGGATCCCTCCAATTCTTAAACGCGGTGAATGCTAAGATTCATGTGCCTAAGGATGCTCCCGAGGGCACTATGTTCGTGGAGACGGTGATCGAGGGCCAATCCATCAAAGTATTGGTGGACATCGGAGCAACGAACAACTTTATATCGAAAAGTATGACAAATCGTGTTTCTCTCAAAGCTTACCGAGGTGATGGATATATTAAAGCTGTGAATTCGAAGGTCCAACCACTCGTCGGCATAGTTAAAGGTGTAACAACCAGAAGTTTATGCACGTTTATTAAATTATGTTATTCATTTTTTTAAAAATAAATCAGTGCTTAAAACTAAAAATTCTGAACAGAAATGTGAACTCGAAATAAAATTTGAAGAATTTTGATATATTTGTTTAGACGATCAGCAAAAAAAATTATACCAAACATAATTTCGAGGGATAACGAAATATCAAAAAATCCTAAGTTAGGCCAACCGAAAATCGTCACGTACATGTAATTATCTCTTTCCTTATCTCCTTCCTCCCACTTCCTCCACTCTTGCTTTCCCCGATTCTCCCCGGATCTCGCCACCAGCCGACCACCTGCCATCGCCGCGCGACCCGCCTCCGCCAGCCAGCCCCGAGTCTCCCCGTCGACCCCCTCCCTCTCCTCTCCCTGCAGATCGTCGTCGTCGACATTCCCAGCAACCACCGTGCCGTCGCCAGCCGCCGCGTCGCGCCATCAGCCTCTCCTCTCTCTCAGCCTCACCACCTCGCCTCTGTTTCCAGCCGTCGTCGTCGATCCCAGCTCCACCACCGCGTCGTGCCACCAACAACCTAACACCGCCGCCAGTAACCAGTCGCCGTCCCAGCTCAATCCACCACCACGCCGTCGGCCAGCCGACAGCCACCAACAAAGCACCACCCATCCAGCCGCCATCACCGCTAACTGCCACCGAACCCACGTGCCAGCCACTAGCCTTCGCAGCCCTTGCCCAGCGCGTCGCCACCTGCTCCGCCACCAGCCACAGCCTCGGCCACTCCGCCACGCCGATAACCACAGCCGCTACCACACACATTAACCCATCCATTTTAGTAACCCAAGTCCTCGTAATATCCCTGAATAATTATGTGATTATTGTCGGTGAATTGTGGAATGGACCTGTGATATGATTTGGTTTGAGACTGTATTGAGACGATGATCCGCGGTTTACGGTGAGTTTGGGAGATGCTGGTGAGGAAAGGAAGTAATTTATTGTTTAATTATTACCCTCGTATAATGATTATGCGGTAATACGATATGAACGGAATTAAAATGTAATATGTATATATTATAACGAAATCATCGATGAATACGAGAATATAAATTGATGGATAAGTTTAATTGAGACGTTAACTAGAATTGCAAAACAAATGAATAAAAAGGCAACGAATAAAATTAATAGGTTCTCACTTCATTCACTTCAAAACACAAGAAATTATGAGCTTAAAACACTCAAAAACATATCAAAAGGCTAAAAACACCAGAAAAAAAACTCAAATCTCTTCAAAATGCACAAAAAAGAATGAAAAGTGGAAAAAACACTACAAAAGAGTCTCAAATAACTTGAAAAAACAATTTTAGTAATAGTAAAATGAATAAATCATATGAGTTATCGCTTTAGAATCTACTAAATGATAAGTTTATAAATTAAATGAAATGGTATATGTTGTTACTAATTAAGAACGTTGAGTCTTGTATGAAGATGGTATCAGGACGAAGGAGAGATTCGCTTTCCCTTATGCGAATTTAGTATTATCGTCGAGGCACTGGGCACTAGTTTGCAGGATCTCGAAGTTGTATGGGGACATGGCTAACCCTGACGACTTAGATGCTGGACAGTGCTTGTAAGTATGCAACTAGGGATTGCTGGGTAAATATTTGTAGGGACCCGAGGTTGCGGCAGGGCTTAACCACCCCTGACAACTCGGTGCTGGACAGTTGCTTGCAGGGAGCCAATCGACGATGCGTTGATGTGGTAGAGGAAAGATTGGCTTTCTATTAGACGGATGTGTTAATGTCGTCGAGGCATTGGGCCCTAGTTTGCAGGAACTCGAGGTTGCTCAGGGACATAGGCTCACCCTGGCGGCTTAGATGCTGGACAGTGCTTGCCGGTAAGCCACTAGGGGTTACTGGGCAATTTGTTTGCAGGGACCTGAGGTTGCGGCAAGGCTTAGCCCCCCTGACAACTCGGTGTTGGACAGTTGCTTGCAGGGTGCCAATCGATGACACGCTGATGTGGCCTCATGTTGAAAGTGGAAGGAATCTCCACTTGCTAATGTATCATCCATTTTTTATCGAGAATGCTTGTTGACCTAACCTTCTAATTGTGGAGAGCGGAAATAATAAAATTTAAAAGCATAAAGAAATAGATAATTTGATTAGACGTAAAGGGGCCGAAAGGAGAAATTTGTGCCTATAATAATAATAATAATGGGGTTTTAATATACTATCAAGCGATAACTATGCATGTGCTAAAGTCTTACCATGTGCAGTCATGTCGTTAGCAATACTCGGGGTCTACTGATCGAATCCTTGTTCATAGGTTTGCTTTCGGTTTTGTTTTGTTTTCCTCTATTATTAGGTACTGATGGAGATGGTGAGGCTTCAGAGTAGACGTGGGCTAAAGATGGATCTTTCCTATTCTCGTAATAAGAACCTTGTTTTATAATATTTGGACCCTAAGGTCAAATAATGGAAAACTGTAATAATTGACTCCTTGTATTTCTTATTGTTCGAATCTAGTATGGGAGTAATATATGATGATTGCGTTTGGATTGTATTATTACGTGGTTGTATTTATGTCATATGGAGGGTTGAGTTATGCACTTATGTCAGTTGACACTTCCTTTTCGTCCTTATAAGTAGACCCTATATGAAATATTGCATTACTTTGGGCCTGTGTCTGTAACAACAGTGACGTCACGTTAAGCTAAGCTGGAGGAATATCGTGGCGTTACAAAAGGCGTTGGCATGAAGATCGGACAATAGGACGGTTCGATAAGTCTCTCTATCGTTCCCATGGATGATTATGATTTGATACTTGGCATAGAATTCATGGACCAAGACAAGGTTATCCCCATTCCCTATGCCAACTCTCTATGCATCCTCGAGGAGGTAAGACATGTGTGGTGCCTTACACTCGAGACAAACGAGGCACTAAAGTGTTATCTGCCATGCAGCTTGAGAAGGGGCTCAAGAGGAATGAAGTCACATATCTTGCCACCCTTGTGGTGAAAATTTCTGATGGGGGTGCCAAGCCCATGGACTTGCCGGTCGAGGTGAAGGAAGTTCCAGAGGACTTCTCTGATGTTATGCCTGTCGAGTTACCTAAGAAGCTTCCACCTGGGCGGGAGGTGGACCATTATATTGAGCTTGAGCCGGGAACCAAGCCCCCTGCCCAAGCACCTTATCGCATGGCCCCCGTCAGAGCTTGAGGAGCTTCGCAGGCAACTGAAGGATCTTTTGGATGTCGGATATATCCAACCTTCGAAAGCTCCATATGACGCCCCTGTGCTCTTTCAAAAGAAGAAGGATGGTTCTCTCCGTTTATGTATCAGCTATCGAGCACTTAATAACGTGACGGTGAAAAATAAATATCCCATCCTTTTGATCGCCGATCTCTTTGATCAGCTTGGAGGTGCACGGTGGTTTTCTAAGCTTGATCTTCGTTCAGTGTACTATCAAGTACGGATTGCCGAGGGCAAAAAGCCGAAGACCGCTTGTGTGTTCAGGTATGGAGCTTACGAGTTCCTTGTTATGCCATTCGGTTTGACTAATGCCATGGCTATATTTTGTACCCTTATAAACACGGTGTTCCACCCCTTCTTGGACCGTTTTATTGTGGTATACTTGGATGACATTGTGGTGTATAGCCACATTTTGGAGGAACATGCCGATCATCTACGCCAAGTCTTCCAAGTGCTCCATGCCAAGGAGCTATATGTCAAAATGAAGAAATGCTCGTTCGTCCAACAGGAGATTGAATTCTTGGGACATTGTATAGGTCATGGAAGAATCCGGATGGACGGGGCCAAGGTAAAAGCAATCCAAGAATGGGAACCACCAATAAAGGTACCCCAACTTCAGTCTTTCTTAGGCCTCACTAATTATTATCGCCGTTTTATCTCGGGGTATTCCGCGAAGGCAATACCCTTGACGGATTTGCTCAAGAAGAATCGCTCTTGGGATTGGGACGGGCACTGCCAAGAGGCCTTTGAAGAATTAAAGCGGGCTATTAACGAGTAACCAGTCCTTGCCTTGTCAGACTATAGCAAGCCGTTTGAGGTTCATACGGATGCCTCGGATTTTGCTATTGGGGGTGTGTTAATGCAATATGGTCATCTCATAGCTTCTGAAAGTCGCAAACTCAACGACACAAAGCGACGCTACACCATGCAAGAAAAGGAGATGACAGCTGTGATGCATCGCCTACGCACATGGTGTCATTACCTATTAGGCGACAAGTTTGTGGTCAAGATCGATAATGTGGCCACAAGCTATTTTCAGACACAGAAGAAGCTCAGCCCAAAGCAGACACGCTGGCAGGACTTCTTGGCTGAGTTCGACTATGTCATGGAGTATAAACCTGGCAAGGCTAACCTGGTAGTGGACGCTTTAAGCCGTAAGACTGAACTTGTCGCTATCAGTAGACCCAAGAGTCCACTACTTGATCGTATTCGAGAAGGGTTGCAGCACGATTCCTTTGCCAAAACCTTGTTCGAGTTTATCAAGTCAGGGAAGACACGAATTTGGGAGAAAGACAGGATGATCTATGCCAAGAAGAATCGTTTGTACGTGCCGAAGTGAGAGAACTTGCGGCGCGAAGTTCTTTAGGAGTGCCATGATTCCTTATGGGCCGGATACCTTGGACAGCGACGGACACATGCCTTGATGGAGGGCATGTATTTCTGGCCATACATGAGGAAGGACGTGCAGTCATATGTACGCACTTGTCTTGTATGCCATCAAGACAAGGTTGAGCAGAGTAAGCCGATGGGATTGCTCGAGCCGCTGCCTATCTCGGAACGTCCTTGGGAAAGCATTTCGATGGATTTCATTGTCGGACTGCTCAAGTCAGAAGGGTGCGGCACTATCATGGACATTGTGGACCGATTCTCAAAATATGGTATATTCATCCCTACAACAAAAGAGTGTCCCGCAGAGGAAGCAGCCCGGCTCTTTCTAAAGCATGTGATCAAGTATTGGGGGGATCCTCGGACTATCGTGAGCGACAGAGACGCTCGTTTCACAGGGAAATTCTGGATCGTGTTACTCAAGCTTATAGGATCCACACTCAATTTTTTGTCGAGCTTTCACCCGTAAACGGACGGCCAAACAGAGCAGGTGAATGGGTTGCTTGAGATTTACTTACGGCACTATGTGAGTGCCAATCAACATGATTGGGCGAAGTTGCTGGACATTGCCCAATTCTCTTACAATCTTCAGGGTTGCGAGACGACGAACCGGAGTCCGTTCGAGCTCACAACGAGGCAACAACTACTAACTCCTAGTGCTGTGGCAACAGGCTATACGGGGTCGAGCCCAGTGGCCTACAAACCCGTCAAGGCATGGCTAAAGCAGACCGATACCGTCCGTGCTTATTTGAAAAAAGCTAACACGCGCATGGAGAAGTGGACGAATGCTAAGCAGAGGCCACAGGAGTTTCAAATTGGAGACTTTGTCCTCATCAAACTCCAACCCCAGAAGTACAAGGCGTTTAGGAGTTTGCACAAAGGGTTGGTTTGGAGATACGAGTGTCTGTTCCCTATCGTCAAGAAGTTATGATAGGCGGGGGAGAATGTCATGCCCGAAATTTTTCGTGCTCTTGAGCATACTGCGCTAACCCCTTGGTCACTTACAATTTTGCTCTAGTTGAAAAGAGAAGGCTGATTGAAAGAGTTTAAAGTTTCCTAGAGTGGGGAAGACTCTAGAATTCTCTAGAGAAGTATGGAGGTCTCACGGACACTCTAGAATTATCTAGAGAGCACTACAAAAAAAATAATTTAGCTATGAAAAAATTTAGGTAAGGATAAAATTCGTCACAAAAACAGATATTTTTGCGACGGATCCGTAGCAAAAATAACAGGTAAAAAAATTTATGTTTTTGCGACGGTTTCACTTTCCGTCGTAAAAAAAATAATTTTTTTGCTTGTTGTTTTTGTTACGGATCCGTCGTTAAAATATATGTTTTTGCGACGGATTTTATCCGTAACTAAATTTTTCCGTAGCTAAACTGCTTTGTTTTTGTAGTGCTAGAATTCTCTAGAATTCTTGCCAAGGCCTATAAATAGGCTAGCCACCCCTCATTTGTACACTACCACAAAATCTTCAAGCATTTAACACAAAACAAGTTTGAGAGCATACACTCAAAGTTTTCATTTTTCAAGTTTCCGTCCAAACACTTGAGAGTGTTGAGAGTTGGACTGACTTACCTAACTCAAGGTAAGGTTTGTTAAGTGCCGCACGATCTTGAGAAAAAATCCATGACAATAGTCCTAGGCGACCTACTGATAGAACCCTTGTCATTTTTAATCTTCCCCGTAATTAGTATAAAGGAGAAGTGCTCACGAGATTTAGGAAGCGCCGATGAGCAATTGTAAACTTCACATGGCTCATACCTAGTACTAGTACATAATGAGGATAGTTCTTTTCTGTCTGTTTAAATGGTTAATTAAGAACATAAGTTCAAACCTGTCTTAGAGGACAATAATGGCATTGCATATATGGATGCTTGGAAATCAAATTCGATCTTTCTCAAATTAACCCTGATCCATTAATCAGCTGCGGCTTGGAAACCAGCTAGCTAGTACTAGCCAACCATACAGTTAAGTTACAAATACTGTTTGAACAGAAAGGAGATGCTGCAGTGCCCTCGCACATTATAGAGATCTGTAGTCAGTACTTGTAAATTAGCTTAGAAATGTAGTGGTAATAGATTTATTTAAGTTGGTTAGGCTAGGCTAGCTAGTCGATGTTAATGGCTGGAGATTGAACATCGGTTGATTTGATGGAGTTGATGGAGATGATAGGAAACATCTGGCCCAGCTGATACTGAGCCTGACGACCCAGTCTCCCCCGGGACTGTGCAGCTGTCTCGTCATCGTCGTCATCCTTGATCCCAGAGGCAGGCATGGGGAAGAGCTCTAGGGTTTTCAGTGGGGGTCTTCCGATTATTGTTGTAGTAGTTGTATCGGGATCATGATCTGCTGATCCAGCTGATATGATCACCCAATCATCATCATGATCATCACCATATGATGATCTGCTGAGTGGCTTCTGATGCAGCCTCTCCCTTTCCTCCCCAATCTTTGACCGCCATGTGTAATTCATCGTTGGGGTTTGCTGCTCCTGTGGCACTCTGCAGCTTGATGATGAGGTGGTGGTAACGCTTACTGGTGCCTGAACCTGGGAATAAGCATGCAACATTCCCATATTAATATTAGAATATGATGGACCCTAATAAAACTAAGAAAAATATATTACTAAAAATCTGAGCACATGTGTCATGCACCTAGGAATCGAAATTGTCTAGCAACATAGTGTAAGTGTAGGTGAGTAGGTGACGAAATTATAGATCCTGGCTGCAGTAGGGTGATCTATAAATACTGTAGTTCTTACTTAACCAGGAGTGCTATAATGTTTAGAAAGCATGCATACCTGAGGGAGGAAGGCGGCAGAGTTGTCGCGGGAAGGATGTTGGTGAAGGAAGCCACAACCTCCAGGAGTGCTAATGTTAACATGACCTGTTGCACTAGATGGAGGAGGGTTGATGAAGTGGTGAAGGACTACTTGGCCGTTAATCGGGTGATGCAGCTGCAGGTGGTCCATATGTTGATTAAGTTGATGATGATGATGATATGCTCCGCCACCGAGCAGCTGGTGTTGCTGCTGCTGTTGTTGGTGGTGTTGATGAAACTGGTGATACTGGTGTTGTTGCTGGAGTATGAGGTGCTTGGTGAGTCTCCTCCTGAGCTTCTGCCTGTCCCTGGCCTTGTGGTTTTGGAACCAGTAGAACACATTCTTGCCCTCGATCTTGCCGTAGAGGGAGAGGTGGGCGGTGATCTGCTGTATCTGGGTGGCATTGGGAGTCCGGACTCCACCCCTGTACATCTCCTCCAGGATCATGAGCTGCTCTGGCGTCGGGCACCACCTTGTCGTTGCTACCGGGCACATTTTGACCCTCTGTCTGTGTGTGTGTGTTGGATGGATTAGATTGGATCGGTCTGCTTTTGTCTTCCGATAAGATCCAATCCAATAATTATGAGGAAGGGGCTAGCTGGGGAGAGACAAAAGCAAAAAGTGAGAGATGGAATTGGAAGAAGATCGAGGGGCGCCCTAGGGTTCGTTGACTGCAGGGCAAGGGCAGGGAGAAGATGATGAGGAAGTGAAGTTGGAGACAAAAAGAAAAGATGGGGGGGTATCGATGTGTTGATATAAATAGAAGGAATGGATCGAGGACTACATTATAAGAGGACACACAGGGGAGAAAAGGAGAGAGCAAGGTAAGGTGATTCATTTTGCAGCAGCTGGTATGATAATTGAATGAGTGAATAGTACTACTCATGTTTCACTATACCATGCATATTACTCCTATCAAGAGAGAGGGAGAGAGGGAGAGAGGGAGAGAGGGCAGCGGGGGGGAATTAAAAAGGAGGGACAAAAGGAATGGAAAAATCTTTGGAAATGGAAGAGAAAAAAGGGGTGGTTAAGGGTGGGTCATGAATAATGAATCATGAATCATGAATCATGAATGTTGGGGAAGCAAATCGAGGAACAAAAAGGAGGAGAGCAGCTGCAGCTGCAGCTTGGTGTCGATATAGTGCGTGGATGGTCAATAAAGTGCATGAGAGAAATTACTCCGTACTTACAAAAGTTACTTCAGAGGAGGGGACAGTGGTGTATGCCTGCCACCTAGCCCCTGTGTGTATGAATGTATCGTACCATCAATTATGATGATGCTCCTCTCCTCACCACTGCTTTGTTCCTGCTCCTGCTCCTCCCATGTATACTGTCATGGTGATGTTTCCTCTCTTAAACATAAGCATTAAATTTCCTTCACTTAATTTTCCATGCATATGATAGCTACAGATTCAATTTTGAGAGTGTATACACTGCTGCAGGATACCTAAGGTAGCTTGCATATATACATTGTGTGCGTATGTGCACTCGAATTTAGTTCAAGAACTTAATTACTACATCCATGGAGAGGAGCAAATCGAGACAGATCGATGGAGTAGTAGATAGGGACAATATATGGAGAGGAACCCCATGGGTGTCAAAGTTGATAATGTACAATCAAGCTAATGAAACTTAGTTTGAGTTTAGGTAGCATGCATGCATATGTGAATTGAGTCCAATTCTGACCCAAAAATCTATACTAGCAGATTAAGCTACGTGTGTGTTATTTACATATTGGAGTAATATCCTAGTAAGTAGTACGCTAGCTGGTCCTCCTTAAGTCCACGGTAATTGAAGTGGAGATCAGATCATATACACATATATAGTGGAGTACTTCGTATGATGCAAGGGAAGGGCAATGGGAGATGGAGTAGAGGGTGGGGTAATTGGGAGTGAGTGGTGGAGCGAAAAGGCCGTTGTTTTGTGTGCCTGCTGCTGCTGTTGGTGTTTGTTGCTGTTTTGATGGGGAAAAAGGGAGGAGGAATCAACCTGGGTTGATCCAGTGGTGTTCGACTCAATTTTTTTTTAACGTCTTGGGTTCGAATCCCACTAACCTCAAAATCCATGTTGGTCACGTCCGTTGACTTCGGTCAAAACTTTACCCGATGCTGGTGGGGGGACGCCTTATCAGTGTCCGAGGGATTAGTCGAGGTGCGCACGAGCTGGCCCGGACACCCTCGTCACCAAAAAAAAAAAAGGAAGGAGGAATCACATATTATTATTTTTTTTTATATTATAAATCAAATTTTTTTATTCTAATCATCTTTAAATATAATTAATATATTATATTTAATAATTATTTCATATAAAAATATCAAAATAAATCATCATCTGTTACTGTATACCTACCACTTCTTTACTCCTCTTTCTTTCTCATTTTCTCTTCTAAACCTCACTTATATCCCATTATTATTAAAAAAAATACTATTTTTTCATCGAATCCGATAGAAATTTAACACATATATAAATTTGTGTGTCAGGTCAAATCATTCGTAATATTTTAAAATGGAGGTAGCAGTAGATGATTGGGGCCGGTTGTTCTTGTTGAAAACGTATACCTCAAATCCTCGTTCTTCTCCGCATGGTCTTCCTCCCGCGTGAAACTTTCGCGTATGCTATGTGTTTTTTCCGTGTTTGTTTCATGTGGATCTTTCATCTTGTGTCTATAAAAAGAAGAAGAGGAGAAAGCAGGAGAATCGGTGGAGAAGCTGGCCGAGAGACGCAGAGAAAAGAAGCAGGGAAGTGGGCAGAGAATTGGGGGAGAAGCAAAAGGATAAGATTGAGCTTTTCCTATTCACATATAGACACATAAAAACATATTGAGGGTTTAAGGGATTTGTTTTACAAATTATTATCTCTATCACTTATTATGACATTCTCAATATTTTGAGTGTAGTTCCTTTTATATTTCTTCGTTTGACTAGTGGATTTTTCGTCATCGGCGACAGCCCGTGGTTTTTCTCGCAAGGGTTCCACGTAAAAATCTTAGTCTCATTTATTTTTACGCACTCGTTATTGTTTGTGTTGTAATTAAACAGACCCGTTCGTAACAAACTGGTATCAGAGCTTGGAACGTTTCAATCCTTGTTTCATACACCGGGTTCGCCCACGTAGACTTAGGAACGAACGTTGTTAAGCTTAGGATTTAAGTTATATTTTTTTACGGGTCAGTGCCGTGAACAGTGTACGGACATAGACACTGTTTACACATTGTACCGATGAACAGTATCCGACAGGAACAGTATTTCCGACGTAAACGGTGTTTTCGGAAAAATTTTTAGTACGATGGCGCCTATGAAATTTGATGTGGAAAAATTTGATGGCATAAACAATTTTGGACTTTGGAGAGTCAAAATCGTTGCGCTATTAACCCAAAAAGAAATCGAAGAGATTCTGGAAGGGATTGATAAATTATCGGCAGAAATGAAAGATGAAGATAAGATGAAGATGGATAAGAAGGTGCGTACGGCTTTACAGCTGTGTCTTTCTGACGACGTTCTTCAGAACGCCCTGGAGGAAAAGTCTGCCAAGACTCTTTGGGATAAGCTGTGCAGCTTATACATGAGTAAATCTATTGCTTCTCATTTGTACATGAGACAGCGTTTCCATTCTTTCAAAATGAAGGAATCGACTACCTCACTAGAAAAGCACTTGACGGAGTTTTAGACTATCCTTGTTGGTCTGAAAAATATTGGAGTCACCATCGATGATGAAGAGACGACGGTCATTCTGTTGTATTCTCTCCCTAGTAGTTATGAGGCCTTTGTGACTATTATGATCCATAATAGGGATTCTTTGTCACTGGAAGACGTTAAGACGTCTTTGACCAGTAGCCAGATGAGACACCAGCTCTCGGAATCGTTCAGACCCTCAAGCTCTAATGATGCGCTATTCATCAGAGGGAGACAGGATCAAAGACAACAGGAAAAGTTCAGAGTCCGATCGAAGAGTAAAAGCTCGAAAAAATCCTACTCTTGTCACTATTGTCATCAGAAAAGACATTGGAGGAACGAATGTCCTAAACTGAAGAACAAACAGAAAAAAAAGGAATCCCAAGTCGCTGGTATTGTCGAGACCCAGACAGTCTCGATCGTTCTTACATCCGTTGTGGAGTCCTTGGTAGCATCCACTTCAGAGTGGGTGATGGATTTCGGTTGCACCTTTCACATTTGTCTGTATCGGGAGTGGTTCGCCATATATACTGAGTTCGATGACGGCGTAGTCCTTATGGGCAATAATGCTGCCTGTAAGATTCTTGGTGTTGGAGATATTCGTATACGGATGTGGGATGAAGTTGTGCGAACATTGAAAGATGTTCGATATGTTCCAGCTGTGAGGCGGAATCTTCTCTTTGGGTTCCCTTGATCGTGAAGGATGTTCGTATCATTCTCAGGATTGGGACATGGAGGTCAAAGAGAACCATCTGGTGACTATGAAGGCTCGACTTCGTGCTGGATTGTACTATTTGATTGGCGTTACGTAGGATAGAGTTACAGATGTTGCAAATTTATTATCCGTTCGTGATGGTGAGGCTAGTTGTGAGATGAATCTGTGCCATATGCGGCTTGAGCATCTGGCCAATCGAGGGATTGATGTTCTGAGTTCAGCAGACTTGTTTGGAGGATTGAAGACACAGAAACTCGAGTTCTGCGAGGGCTGTGATCTCGACAAGTAGAAGAGAGTGTCATTTAGAGGTGCAATGCACAGAACGAAGGGGACACTCGACTACATTCACTCAGATTTGTGGGGGCCATCTCCGCATGCTTCGATGGGAGGTAAAAAGTATTTTTTGACCTTCATCGATGATTATTCCCGTTATGTCTGGATATATATTTCTTGAAAGAGAAATCTGAGATATTCGAGACATTCAAGGAATGATTGAAGTTGATTGAAACGCAAACCGACAGGCAGATCAAGAGGCTTCGAATTGACAACGGGATGGAATTTATGAACAAGCAATTTATGGAATTCTGCAAGGACAAAGGCATTGTGAGACATCACACTGTCATTTACACACCTCAGCAGAATGGGGTGGCAAAACGCATGAACCGAACACTCATGGAGCGGGCTCGGTGCATGATGATTGGAGCCGGACTGAATGAGAGGTTTTGGGCTAAAGCAGTTATGACGGCCTGTTATCTGGTAAACAGGTCACCCTCCTCAGCGTTATCGATGAAAACACCTTACGAGGCTTGGTCTGCTAAGTCTGTTGATTATTCGAACCTTCGTGTTTTCGCTTGTCCTGCATATTATCATGTCACTAAAGGAAAGCTGCAGCCTACGGCCAAGAAGGCCATCTTTCTTGGATATCAGCCAGGTGTGAAGGCATACAGTTTGTACTCCATTGATCCATCATCACCTGGAATCATCATCAGTAGAGATGTCACATTTGACGAGGAGTCAATGTTAGCCAAGAAAGTTGGACAACAAGGGAGCATTCAGCAGCAGGTGGAGCAGACACGTCCAGTCAAGAGATCGATGTTTGAGGTGGAGCATCAAGATGGGGAATCCTGAGATCCCAATATTTTCACTGATGCTTTGCAGTCAGTTCAAGAAGCAGAAGATCCAGGAGTGGAACCACTAGTACCAGATCCAATCCAGGTGGGACCCACTCTACAGCAGAACCAACTTAGTCGTGACAGGGAACGACGTGAGATCAAACCCCCAGCTCAATATGGCTATTCAGATTTGGTGGCTTATGCACACATTATTAGCAAAGCAATTGAGAATGAGCCTTTGTCATTCAGTTAGGCTATCGCTAGTTCACAATGTGTCCAATGGACTGCAGCTATGGAAGAGGAATTAGAATCTCTTCACAAGAACAACACTTGGACTCTAGTTCACTTGCCAAAGGGAAAACGCACCGTATGGTACAAATGGGTGTTCAAAAAGAAGGAAGTAGGCGATGGTGACGATGTGAGATTCAAGGCCAGATTGATGGCTAAGGGTTTCACTCAAAAAGAAGGAGTTGACTACACTGAGGTATTTTCTCCTATAGTTAGACACACTTTTATTAGAATGCTTTTAGCTATGGTTGCTAAGTTCGATCTTGAACTTGAACAAATGGATGTAAAGACGGCGTTCTTACATGGTGAGCGAGAAGAGGAGATCTATATGCGCCAACTGGAGGGTTTTTCATTGCCAGGAATGGAAGACCGGGTCTGTCTTCTGAAGAAATCATTGTACGGATTGAAGCAGTCGCTCTGACAATGGTATCACGGGTTTGACACTTTTATGGCAAGTATTGGATACACATGAAGCCCGTACGATCAGTGTGTGTATCATCAACAACAACCTGATGTGAGTCAGGTATATCTTTTGCTCTATGTAGATGATATGTTGATCGCTGGTAGAGGCAAGGGGACTATTGACAGGTTGAAGGCGCAACCCAGTAGTGAGTTCAATATGAAGGATCTCGGCCCAGCAAAAAAGATTTTGGGCATGGAGATCGAGCGGGATAGGAAGCGTGGAGTCTTTACCTTGAGTCAAAAGAAGTACATAGAGAAGGTTCTAGATCGATTTGGCATGAAAGATGCCAAACTCGTTTTTACTCCCTTAGCAGCGCACTTCAAGCTATTCTTGAAGCTCTCACCTGTAACACCCCGAAATCCGGAATGCCCGACATGTGACGTTATGCCGTCATAGACCCAGTCCATGACCAGGCCAAACAAACCAAACGGATTTGTAGGTATAGAAGCTAAGGAAGCTACCTAAGCGACACAAATCATAATTCCAAATAATGATATGTAATCCCGAATACATTATGATGTCTCATAGCTTACAAGTGGTTTCCAACAAGTATTTGTTATATCTCGGACAATGAGATAAGTATCTAAATGCATAAAATCTCACTCTAATGCTTCAACATTGCTTGGTGATGAATCTGCAAATAAAACACATGACCATGAGCTATAAGTTAAGCAACCAAAGTCTATGTATTCGATTTGCAGGGTACTCCTCCGACTATGGCAATCGATGAGTATCTGTAAGACATTTTCTAATAGTCATAGAAAATTATGAATGCCATATCAACCATACACATATTAAAACAATAAACGCCATTATTCTCTTTTGTATTCTTTTCACTTTCTTAACCAACGCAAGTCCGTGTTCCAATATGAATGACAGAACTCAATAAAGACAAAAATGAAGAGAGATTTTAGAGGCTTAGACACTGACCTGAGCCAAATCCTCAGTCACATATCACTTCCCAAAATCATTTGAAAACTCATTATCTTTCATGAAAATGTTTCCGTTTTTCATAAATACTATGCATGATTTGGGTTTGCAACCCAGCTCACTACGTCTCTTGCGTGTAATTCGGTTTATTAAACCCTCACTTACACGCCAAATGTCCCCCTGGGAGGACAGTCTTTCCCCAATCGGTCGATGCCCTGGCCTGCGACTTATTGTCGTTGCGCAAATAAAGAGAATCACACTTGTCCTCTTAACATTTGACCCAATCATGTCTACTTTGAACACTCTCAGAGTCAATGAACTCGATCCCAAAGGACCTACAAAACGACCTCATCGACGACAA
>JAOVYX010018570.1:0-19929 GCA_035668315.1 Drosera spatulata
TTTCACAGCAAGTAGAGATTCAATCAACAGGGGTTCAAAGTTTCAAACATGTGATCTCATGTCATCCCTATCCTGATATGCTATGATTGAGGCACTAACTCTACCAATTCCAAAGCTCAAACTTATGAGATGTGAAGCACAATGTGAAGCATATGCCAAGCCCACGTAGAACTAAGGATATCTAGCCGATGTGAAGCAAAATCCAACCCTTATATCATTGATGGGTAGCCCCAAAATAACTACAATGACCACTAGTGCATTTAATTATCTTCCAAAACATGAGCCTCGACAAATACAAGAAGCGATAAGCATGCAAGACATTATAATGGAAATGCAATCAGCATTTTTTTTTTTAACTAAAAACACTTGTTCAGGGATAAGGAACTAGAGGGAAAATCCAACAAGGGAACAATTAAAGCTGGCAGTCCTCAATTAGCGAAATGAAGCTCAAGAAGTAAGAGAAATTAGAACCTCATATAAATGTGCTAGCCGCAAGAGAGCCCTTCTAGCATCAAGCTCCTGTATTTTAAGCAAGCAGCACCATAGTCCTCAGAATACAAAGTGTAGAGTCATAGGAAGTCTCATTATTGAGCTCCTGTTGAACCAACATAAGAATGAAACATGACTAATATCAAGATTTGACAACAGAGGGCCAATAACCTGCAGTGTTATGATAGCAACATTTTCAGGCAAGGTGTAGGAAGGATCAATCCCTGAGAAGGTGGTGGTATGAGAACTTGGCCACTTGTCTCCATTCTGTAGATAAGTAAAATCGCCATTTCGTGACTTAATTTCTAGATCAACGCAAACACATGGTTTCCACGCTAAACTTGCCCCACCTGCTCACTGAAAGCTAACAGAAAGGGAGAATATATCTCCTGACCCACTGTACGTCTCCATTTAGCACCCTCTCCAATGGGATCAATTCTGAAATATAGTTTTCCCTCTATCTGTAGAAATTGAAAAAAAAAAAAAAAAAACAGGTATTTATAACGATGTATTTACACTGATATGAGCTCACACAATCCATCCGGCAACAAAGGAGATGAAAAAGATTGGACAATCATTTACTCTAATGGGATACAGAAGCAACGGCAAAGAAGCTCTAATTATGGCCACAACTTGTGTCTCCTAAAATGTTAGTCGGAAGTTGTACCCGTTTAGTTGGTAGTTCTATCTACTTAGTGAGTAGTTATTGTAAAAGTTGTTACCTTGATGTATAGGACAGCTTTGGGAGAAGTTCAGGGGATCTTCAACGAGTGAAAGGAGAGGAAGAGAGATAAGAGAAGAGTTGAATGTTTGAGCCACTAGTCTTGTTCTTTCTTATACTTCTTTCTAGACATTACAATGTGAAGATCTTTTGTCGTTTGGCCGTGATTATTTCCATGTACTTTCTGGTTTTTCCATGTTAAAAAGAACTTTTGTCTCTTTCTTTTATGGTTACTACTGATTTCTGCAAGTAAAAAGACTAGGGACGGATTGCCCATAGTCCAATACAATTAATTGAAAAGTAAACCAAGTGTCTGGAAAAGCTTACGGTTAGTCCTGTGCACTTTCCTTGGGAACATACTGTTTCATTCAAAGCTTCGGCTACTCCCCTGCCATCATCTTTTAGCAACCTCCTACAATGAAAAGAAAAAAATAGCAATATTTATCTTTATAAATTAATAGCATTTGATAGGAATAGGACATGCCATATCTAGAGGTCAACATGAGAAACTAAACAATGGGCATCACATCTCAAGTTCAATAAGATGCATGAAAGAAAATTTTGGTTAAAATTATATACAGTATTTCCTGATTTTGTCTGTTTCCTTTTATACATTCGGTTGGGTTTAGTTTTGTTTATGTGCATTAGATTAGGTTCCCATATCCAAACCATATGTTTGTATCCTCTAGTCAACTCCTGTATAAAGGAATCAAAGACCACGAATAATAATTAAATCTAATTCTTCTCCACTACTTTCTGCAGGATTCCTAACCAGTTTAATTACAATCTGCAAGGGGATGCTAATTATTGATGTTAGAATATTAAATTATGTTATTAGATATACTAAATGTTGTCTTCACCTTCTCTGCCAAACAAGAAGCAGAATATACAGAGAGGAGCTGGAGATGTTCATCCAAAATTCTGTGGTATCTGAAGATCTGACAAGCATAACTTACAAATCCAAGAAGCATGGGATGATTACTATCACAGCCAACGACTTCGCCACTCTACTGCAAGTCCCATCAAAGGGAAGCATGGAAATTCCTGATAGCGGGATCAAGAAAAGGAGGCTTACCATGCTTGGTGAGGAAAACAAGAATGAGCCCATGAGAACAACGAAAAGGAAGTTGTCTATTCCTCACAAGTTCGTATGTGATGTGGTAAAGATTAAAGAAAACCATCATGTCCAGGGAGAAAGCAAAGGATTAAGTGGCTTCTGATCAACAAGCTGTGATGTATGCTATAGACATGAAGCACAAAGTGAACTGGCCCAAATTGTCGATGTATGACCTTGCTGAAGCTGTCATCGAAGGAAGCCCCTCTATGCAAGGATAATCAGTATTTTCCTCACAATCCAGGGAAGGCTTTCAATACTAACAAAATAATTGACATCAAGAAGATTGGAGAGCAGCCTAAGGGCTGTCTCAGTGTTGGACACAGCTGTCGACAAGGTCAAGAAGGCATCTTCGAAGGTCAAAGCAAACAAGACCTCTGCTAAGAGGCAGCTCCCACCTAGAAATCCAATTCATAAGACAACTAGGAGCACCAAAAGAAAGCAGATAGTTGAGACTTACGAGGAGTCTCATGCTGGAGAAACAACAATATCAGATCTGCCAAGGAAGCAATCTGATCTTTCAGAGGGAGAGGAGTTGCCTCAGAGACTAGAGGACTCTGCTGCAGTCATTCCCCACTCGCAGACGAGTACCCTGAAACCTCTACCGCTCCTTCCGAACAGTCTGAACCAGAGTCTCCAGCAAAGGACAAGGAAATCTAATTGAGGCCAAAAAATAATCAAGATGAGGAGATTTCAACTCCTGTTCATGACTTTCGAACAACTAAACAAGGAGAAGTACTTTCTACTGCACCAATGGCAGTGGAAGTCCCTCAAGTCTTCTACCACAATTCCTGCACCAGCAGTAGAATACTCAGATGAAGTAGAGCAGCCTGCTTCAGACCAGGACTGCAGTCGAGAGGCACAGATCTGCCGCCATTGCCAAGCACAAGAAATTGCTAACCAAACTACACGACACCAAGAACGAGGTCAAGGATCACATTGCCTACTATGACCTTAAACTCTCCAAATTGGAAGACCAAGTGAAGCAAGAAATCACAAAGAGCTCAAATGTTCAGGCAACAGCAGCAGTAGAAATACAAAAGGTTCGCCTTACAGTCAAGCAGCTTGCAACCACGATCCACCTAATGAAGGCTGGTCAAGTCACATTGATGAAACCAAAAAGGGGGAGAACACTCGGATGAAGTCGCAGCAGGTGGATGAGCAAGAGAAGCAGAAGAAAGATGCTCAAATAAAGAGGGAGAAGAGATCAGGAGAGGAGAAATGATCAAAAGAGAAGATTGCGGACAACAAAAGAGGATCAAGGGGAGCAACCTTTACACTCAGGGGGAGAAATCAACAAGGGATGTGCACCTTAGACGGCATAGAAGCAAATATCAGTCTAGGAACTCCCATCACTCAAAGAGGCATGATGAATATCACAAGGATAGGCATCACTCCAAGACAAGCAGGGAAGATGAGCATGAACACAGAGACCAGAGAAGCAGATGTTGACATGAACAGCACAGAGACAAGACAAGCAGACGTTGACAGATGCTCGTCTTCACCAGCTTCACATATTGTTTTCATTCTCCAAAAAAAAAAAAGAAAAAAAAGGAAGAAGAAAATCCATCAATTGAAGGGGAGATTGTAAGGTTATGTGTATGGTCGCCTCCAGATGTATAGAAATTGATAGAACAAAACAACAAGTCAACGATGTTCAAGTGTGAGTCTGCATAGGCTTAGAACTGGGGTAAGTTGATGCAGTCCATGATGTGCAGCGGAGTAGGTCAGCAGACGAGAGATCTGTGATGAAGTCTAGCTGGGCTTTCGGATGCAGTCAACAGCAAAGATCAAAATATGACAGATAGCTTAGAACTTCTCAGCAAAAGCAAATCTGGGGTCAGATATGATATGTGTTTTATATAATCTTTGAGAATCGTAAGATTCAAGAATTAGTGGAGCCCATTGAGTGCATCAAAGTTCAGCAGAGTGCTTGCATACGAGTGGGATGAAGCGCAGCGGAATGAAGTGCAGTAAAGTATTCACTTGCAGTAAAGCTGAAGCACAACAGAGTCAGGATGCAGCAAAGCTGACTTGTGCAGCAGAGGATGGTCAGAGTAACAGATCTATTGGGGGATCAAGATTTGAAACATGGTACGATGTGACAGTGTGAGCTGTTCCTGAAGATTTTATGTCGCTATCAGCGCGATTTGACAAGGAGACAAAAGAGGGAAGTTGACATCTGTTTAGACATCACTATCAGTCACGGGCTGTTGATCCTCCTCCCTATAAAAAGGGATCATTCAAAGATAGAGAAGGTTCACTGAATAACGAAAAAGAGCATAATCTGAGCGAGACAAAGCCTTTTCGAAGACGCTCCCAATTGTTCTTCATGCTGATTTGAAGATTCAAAGAACTTCATTAGTCTGCTACTCATGGACTCACAATTGCGGTCTTAGTAACCAAATCCGTGAATAATTCGTGTATTTTATGAAAAATTCGTAGATTTTTTCATAAGCTGTACGAAACCCGTATTTTTTTATTTTTTTTTTTGTAATTTGCCTATTATTCAAAATTTTTCATATAATTCACGCATGATTTTATTTTTTCATAAAATACAAAATAAATGCAATTTCTTTAATGTGTCCAAATATCTAAAAAATTGTACACAAAAATTTGGGCTCCCAACAAAACAATTCTTCAATGCAAGGACTCCTCCAATTTCTCGTTTAAAACCCATATCAATCACCGTATCAAACTAATGCCGCATTCATCCTAGTGTTATTTCTTGATTTCTTACCCCCCCCCCCCTCTTTTTTTTTTTTTTGGATTTTTTCCGCAATTTATGTTTGCCGAATTAATCTCATAGCCGAATTTGGTTACTATAGTTGCAATAAAGTTCTTGGAAGAAGAGGCTGAGGATGAATTTGTAGAAATGTTTTCAAGTTCTTACAGAGTATATAGATTACTTGTGAGAGGTTATTTGTAAACCACAAACAAATTATACCTCCGTCCCAGTTTAATTGCAACGATTTGATCCAACACGAGATTTTATGTATGTTGAATTTGTATGGAATTTGATAAAGAAAAACTATTTTTATTAAAGCTAGTGGGGTATAAGTGTGATTTAGAAGAGAGAATGAGAAAGGAGGAGGAATAAGATGATGGGGTAGTTTGATTTTATTAATATAAGTTCATCACCAAATAAGGAAAGAGTAGAATGGTTGCATTTATATTGGGACTAATCAAAAAAGAAAATATTATAATTAAATTGGGACGGAGGGAGTAGATAGTTATCTACCCCTTGGATTGACTACACTCTTAACCAAAAGAAGAATAGACTAGGCCTCGTTCATCATTTTGTCAACGTTGTTTGAACTCTGAACCAGTATGAATCTCTATTTTCATCTCCTTACTTGCTTTGCATTTCATTCTTTCTGCTAGATAAACACAGGGATCAAAACTAGAAACTCAACTAGAGTATAGAGAATTCCGAGAGTCTACATTACATGAAGTGCATACTAGTTGACTAGACTGCAGTAACCTTAGTCGAATTTAAATAGCCTATTCTACCATCCCCTCCCCCTTACCAAAAAAACAAGGATAGGAAAGATGACAAATAAATTAACTAGGAAAAAATATCAAAAGCAACAATTTTAAATTAAGAAGTAAGAATATTCAAACATATTATCAAAAAAAAAAAAAGAAGAATATTATAACATAAAATAATATCTAGTAAAAGTACTCCTTTTGTCCCACAAAAATTGCAACACTTGTCTTTTTTGTTGTTTCATAAAAACTGCAATACTTTCTTATTTGATAATCTTTTCCCCACAAAATTATCATAACGCCCTTACTTTTTATTTAATATCACATCAATTCATCATTTTCTCAACACAGATTATCAACACACATAAATTGTAGTGTCAAGTCAAACGGTTATAATTTTTGTGGGACAGAGGGAGTAATATAATTAATATTATAACAGTTTTCTCGTCCCACTACACAGGTCAAAGATCGTCACGAAAACTGTGAAAATCAAATTGTCGAAATTTATGTGGGACGGAGAAAATAGTGTGTGTACATGACAGATTAGAATGACGCCGTCGTATTCATGTAGTCGATCTCACTTGATGGGATAAAGGCTTGATTTGTTCTTGTTCCCAAATATAGTGTGTGCTCTCATCAATTACGTTATACTCTTCTCTTCTATATTATCTCTAACAAAGAAGAAGAATAAACTGTATTACTCTCTTTGTCCCACTTATATTGCAACAATTTGACTTGACGAGTAAATTTAGGAGTATATTGACCATCAATAAATTGACCATATTACCCTTAGGTTTGTTTTCAACAGAAAGGATGAATTCAAAATAGCACTACCAGGAAAAGTGGAGGCAAAGGGCTTAGAATAATAACCAAGGGCTATAGGTGTGATACCTATGGATCATCAACTCGACTTCACCATCTGATATGCTTGACCCCCCAACAGCTCTATCCACAAGAACTGAAAATTCCTTCTTATCATCATGCATGTAGATTCCAAGATTAATCTGAACAAATACTAATAATTGTGTCAAACAAAAATGAAATCACTTCTCTTGCAAGGAAATTCAATTATGGTTTAAGAACATCCATAGCCCCATAATTAAGATTCTGACGCAACCAAATAAATCAGCACCGAAATGCAAGGACTTGAAGAAATTATGCAGATTAAGAACTCTTGGAAACTTTGTATTAGATGCATTTTTCTTTCGTATTTTAGCTTGATCTCCGATATTATCTTGTTTACTAGTTTACTTATTTCCTTGATGTGATTTTTGTTTATCTTGTATTTGACCACACTATATATTGAGTATGCCTTCATAATGACAAATCGCATTCTCTTCTTCTATTCCATATCACAATAGCTAACATAACAAATTCAAATATGCAACACTTCAGAAGCTGCTACACAGATGATTTTGCACTGACACATCCAGCAAAATTTCATAACTTAAGATATTTCTATTGATTTAAGATTTTATTAACCTTAGATATTCCATAACCTTATAGTACAAGGAGTAATTGAACTCATATTATGTAAACATACAGGATAATAATTTCCTGCAACTGGCTCATTGACTTGCAGGTTCCAGCTTGCTCTATAATCACGGATCTGTAAAATGAAATGCATTATTGTCAGTGTCATCTTGAAAACATTCTTAAATGATGAAATTAAGGAGAACTATAACCCAATAATGAACATCATAGAGGGAGATGAGAGAGGGAAAGATAAAAGCCAATCCTTGCAACATCATAAAGTTGCGTCTATGGGGACCGAGACAAGGGACAAAAAAAAAGTAAGATCCTCCAAGAGACTATTTTAATGAAACTAATAATAGGCACCAAAACCTGAACCTGGACAAGTTTCATACCCTTTTGATGAAATCACGTCCATTAGAATCGGTATAAAAAGCTTTATTAGTTTTCATGCTAGTCTTCAATTGTGTCACCACTTCTTTTCCGACCCCATCTTGAATGGGTACAGGCCCAACCTGACAATAAAGAATCTCATAGCATAATCAGCCCCTAAGAAGCACATATAGAATAATAAAATAAAAGAGTAATACGAAGGAGAGACCAGCATTGCTTCGAAGTTCAAACAATAGTGACGTTGAAAAATCATTGATGGAGACCTTTATTTGAGAACTCACAGGTGGATAATCTACATTAGTGACACTCATCACGCACTATTTGAGAACTCAAAGTGGGATAATCTTCGTTTGTAACACTCATCATGCACATGAAATTTTGGCTGCATTGATAATCATAGCAGTTTTTTAGGGACTATTTAGGGTCTATTTGGTATCGTTGTTATTTCTGGTTTTCGATGTTCGTTTTACAGGCTGATAAAACGGAAGTGTTTGGTATTGATTTTTGTTTCTCAAACGGATGAAACAGAAGCAGGAAATTTCAAATCTTTAAGGGCCTGTTTGTTATCATTTTTGTTTTCTGTTTTCGTTTTACTGATTAATGAAGCAAAACTGTTTGATATCATTTCTATTTTCTGTTTTTTATTTTCTAAAATGGATAAAACAGAAATAGAAACAAAAAACCAGAAAAAATGGCTTTTTGTTTGTGTTTCCTGTTTCATCTTAGTACAATATTCAAGATTCTCTTTACACAAAGTTATTTTATTTTGTAAAGTGATTTTCGCTACTAATTTTTTATTTCTATTATTGGTTTTTCTTTCTTCACTTTGAGAAGCAATACCAAACAGGCCCTAAGGGCCTGTTTGTTACTCCCCCTATCCCGTATAAATTACAACACATTAATAAAAATGGATGTCCCATATAAATTATGATCTTTCCTAAGTTAACAAGGTTGAAAAATCCAAAATACCCCTACTTCAAATCATATCATCTCCATCGTTATTTTTTCTCTCCCTCCCAACTCACAATCCTCACTTTTTCCTTCTACCATTACAAGGTGCATTTTGATATATACCCATAAAATCCAAGAATTCCCTAATTATCGTACCAAGTCAACTCTTCGTAATTTATCTGGGACATAGGGAGTATCACTTTTGTTTTCTATTTTTTATTTTCGTTTTACTAGCTGATGAAGCAAAACTGTTTGGTATCACTTTTGTTTTCTATTTTTTATTTCCTGTTTTCTATTTCTTATATGAATGAAGCAGAAGAAAAAACAGAAAACCTGAAAAAGTAGTTTTCAGTTTCTGTTTACTGTTTCGTCTAAGCGCAATATTCAAGATTTTCTTTACACACAATCATTTTATTTTGTAAAATGATTTTGGTTTTCGCTTATGGCTTTCTATTTCAGTTACTGGTTTTGGTTTCTTCAGTTTGAACAGCAATACCAAACAGCCCTTAAAAAATGGTTTTTACTTTCTGTTTTCTGTGTTTCATCTTAATACAACATTCTAGATTCTCTTTACATAAATACATTTTAGCTTATTAATTTTTTATTTTTTTTTGCTACTTGTTTTTTGTCTTTGTTATTAGTTCATAGTTTTTTGTAGTGATATCAAGCAACCCCTTAGATCTTTGGACCGTTCAATTTTTATGGTTGTAAATCCAATCATAGATAGTAATTGATTATAATATGAAAGAACTTGAAAGACATGATCTATACAAATATAACATCATGTTTAGTGGTCCACATTTCAAAATTCCATACATACACAATACCAATCATAATAAAAATTTCAAAGTAGAAATGGTGGTGGTTGTCTATGCACTTCTCTTATAATCTCAAGTTGCATATCATTTCTCTCTGTAATCTCGTGCAAAGGGATAAAGGAAAGAAAATGTAGAAAAGTATAAGCTTACCACAAACTCAACCTCGACATGCTCCTTATCTCTGTAAAGTCTTGTGGTCTGTGCAAAATAAAATCCGCATCAACTACTTGTTTCATCACAACACCACAACATAATCTAACAGCACTAATATCTAGTTAGACACAATGTCCAGCAATAAGATTGCAAGACTAAGGAGATACCTTTAATAGAACTAAAAGGAAAATTTTAATCGAATAATTTGATAAGGTAGCATTATTTAGTTTTCCTACCTAGCTACCATCATCAAAATCGAATAAAGAATGATAATGTTTTTCATCAATGATACATAATCTAGTATAAACTATCGAGGAACCAACTCTATGAAAAGTCTGAACTGATAATAGAAGTCCCACAATACAATATATGTTGACACTTACCCTCACACGAATGCCCTTCATGGGCTTGAAGCGTGGACAACAAATGCGTTGACTCACCACATACTAAGCGTCCAAGAAGTCCACATAATGAACCAACGACGTGCTATAATACCATGTTGTGAACCAAATATACGAAAAGTTCGAACTGATGATAGCCGACAATACTATATATGAACATAAACAACATCATCCATCTTAATTTAGTACTTGGAAACAATTGCAAGAGAAATCTGACAGTTATCAATATTATATGATTGTGAAGTGAGCTCAGAGAATTCAAGTGGTCTACCCCTCGGGGGAGTAGTAGTGCTTGTACTGTAAGAACATGTCGTCATATCCCAAGGTAGGCTATGATATCATGTTGAGTCTCTAAGTGAATAATGGGTAGGCTTAAAGCATTACACCATAGGTATCGAGTTTGGAATACCTAAACCGTTGCTTTCTGCCTAGTATTTATAAATAACACTAGACTTAAGGCAATAAGACATACAAGGAAATAAATATATCTTATCCATCTAATCACAGACCATACAGATTGGAATGACGTCGTCGTATTCATGTAACCGACCTCACTGATGGGATAAAGGCTTGATTTGTTGTTGTTGTTGCATCTAATCACAGACCATATTTTTCTTGGGTATATTGAAAACTTACTTTTAGGAATATAATAACATTAATAGTACATAAAAAAATTAGAAGAATTAGTAATTATATTCCTCAACATATCATACCACCAGTAAAGCCCATGCAGGAAACAATGCGATGGGATTTGAGGCAAAGCTACCTATTGCCTCTATAGGACACTCACTCCTTCACGACAAGCTTAGTTACAACTTTAGGCTTACATTAAATTAGCACAACGGTATGCCTCAGAACATATGAAGCAACCTTAAGAGTACCTGATAAATCCACGAACTAATCTGTTGGTGTACTTCTTCTATCAATGGTCCACGAAAAACCACGGATGAAATCTGCAAGAATAAGAGCATGCTTGAATTAACTATGGCATCATAACATGTCCATAATCAGGACTTGACCATGACAAATGAAATGACACCTTGTTTTTGTTGGGCTCTATCGCATATGTACCATTTGGTCGGAAGATGTATGCTCCTGATGCCTACAACAGAATACATAGCGTGTAGAATCCACACATTGACAGGCAGAACGAAAAGCAGTAAATTGGAGTCAAAGAAAGGATACCTGAGGATCTTTCTCTGTTCCATTATACCCAGAATAATAACTATAAGAAACATCGACTGGTTCATCAATCTACAACAGACACATACAACACTGTGAAGACCCGGTATGTAGAAATCCAAGAAACACGCACGAACAAACCAGACAGGCAACAGAACATAATGAGCACAGCATTTGAAATAAGCAAAAGGCTCGCCTCACAACACCTATTCTGAAAATCCAGAACTGCACTATAGTAGGAAAGGTTTATGTGGAAGAATTTAAATTTTAAAAGTAATAAACAACATGCAAGTATCACATAACCAGTTATACTGGACACTAAGTTAATGACCGTACCGACTTTTTGTCATTACTATAATGAATTAGCTTTCCACTATGGGCTGAGAAAGTGAGCTTCAAATCATTGGCACCAATGTCAAAAGTTTTATTTCTGCGGGTTCGATATGTGTATACAGATGATATCTTTAATTTTGCACCTGCAACAAGAAAAAGAAAAAATATGTGATGACAGAAATTGATGTTGTGAGAACACTAGGTTTACAAAATTACTATTATCTTGCCTTTGGCTAGTCGATTTATCTTATAGAGTATGATAAATACAATACTAATACCCTCCGTCTCGAGTATTGATTTTTTTTTCTTTTTTTCTTTTTTAAAGGATAAGATAAGATAAACAGCCATACAGCTCAAACAAATGGAGCCAGCGTTAACAACACCCTAATAACTTTACAAACACTACCTCTGGTGCCAGATATCATGTAAGTACTGAAACCGAGAGCTGGGGCAGAAGCTTTAAATGCAAGCCAATACTTAGGCTCATCCCTGGAGAGTGTGCCCAAGTATGCTTCCACGTGGTTATTTCTTAAAGCAAGATGGGCATCAGACACAGGAAGAAGTTGTGAATCAATCTCTCTCCCTTCAACATCACGAACAGTAACGTTTTCTTCAGTAACCTACAGTATGTTTGATAGTGTGAAACCTTAGAATAACCATTGGGTAAAAAACCTAAAATACAGAAACTTAGGTGTTGGTGATGATTATCATGATTGCAGTACCACAAAACAAAATTCTAACTACCGAGAATGGGATTCTCAGCATAATTCAAAGAAATTAAATTTTAAGAAAATTGATAAAGGAAATCTACGGCAGGTATAAACTTAACGTTTTTTTTTTCTTTTGTAACTTCAGGGTTTAATCTTCACCAAACAATCTTACAAGATTGAACAAACATCATTAGCCCACACAAGTGTGAGTGTGTCATGCATAAACTCCCTTTTCCCTACTCATTAGCCATACCACAAGGTTGAGTTTTGATAGAGACAAAGAAGACTAGGCACAGCTTTCGTGGAGGGAAAAGAAGCGTAGAGATACCAAAGCAAACAAAGAGTTGAGGATATTGCAGGATGGAACTCATCATGAGGGACATTAAACAATGTGCATAGTGAAGTAAACATATTTGTCGTTTTAAATTTAACGTTATAAGTGAGAACTACACAAAGTGAATTGTAAGACGCAGCAATCAATGCAGAGCGATGAATTCACTACCCCAACAGAAATACCACTCCTCGTGTTGAACAATTTGTGTTTTTGTGACACTTGGAACCAGATTTCCTATTGTTTGAGTGCATAAATCACTATCCCATGTTGATCTTCAGAAATGTAGCGCAGTTAACGAATTTGTGTAATTAATACTTTTGTATTCTCTTTCGCTTCTTCAAGTTTCTTAAGACTACTAGCTTGCTCATAGGTTCCAGATAAATCCTACTTCCATGATGTTGGCAGTCAAAAGATTCAGGTAGAAATTAGCAAACCTAATATTAAGATTTGGATAATATTGCAGGTCTTAAATACTCCCTCCATCCCAAAATATAAGGAATGGTTTGGCTTGACATGTGGATTTATGTGTGATAATTTTTATGGAATTTGATAAAGAAATAATTTTTTTCAGTAAAAGTGGGGTTTACTATAGCAGGCTTGGCAGCTAAGGGAGTGCAATGTAGCACATCATAATTGTTGTGGTATTTTTACGTCGATGCTTTGCCAAAAGAGGAACATTTCTTACATTTTGAAAGAAACCAGATAGGCAAGTGCTGCCTATATTTCGGGAGAGAGGGAGTGAATGATTTTGAAGTTTTGATAGAATTGGTTTCTCTATGTGGTACCAACTCTCATTTGTTGGTAAAGATGGTTTCTCAACACCCAACTAACAGAACAATACTCTATTGAAGCTTTTCTCATTTAGACTCATTCTTATAGTGTGATATATAAACTATGCACCAATGAGGCTTTTGCAACACCTCTTGATGTGAAGGCTATCATTTAAGAAGATACGCCTTAGTTCCTAACTGACATCATGTCAAGTCAGATGATAGATATTCACACCTACTCATCTAGCTATTTATAATAATCGATCAATTTTTGAACTCATTTAGCCTCATCACAATTCAACTTTTTTTTGTTTTTTTAACTTAATGGAGTCATGTCTTGAGTATTTCAACGACGTGGACTATTTTCAATGACATTATTTTTACTCAAGCAACGTTGTCGTGAACTACTCTAGGTAATGTGGAGTGCTAATCGATTGAATGACATTAAATCTAGTAGCTCTAATTAAACGTTGAGTAGTAGTCATCAATGATTTACTCAAGCAATTATCAAAGATAAATATGTAAATTCTCAAAGGGACGTAATAACATGAGTGTAGTATGGATGGGACTCCAATACAGAAGAATATTACAGAAGAATAATATCATAAGTGCTGAAGAGTCCTAGGTCATATACACTTAAGCATCCACTGAATTTTTTCTTAGAAGATAAAAGTGTCGCAACCTTGTCACATACATGTGGGGAGTCAAAAACGGGAAAAAGACAACAGAAAAAGCACTGCACTAATAAGGGACCATCCGTTTCCAGCACAAACAGTAGAAAGGAGAAAATAAGGACAAGGAAAAACAGCATAAATATATTACAGTAAAGTGAACAAAAAACACAATAGATGGAAAAAGATCCAGGAAACAGATTACGTGCATGGAGGAGGGGGGATACACTTACAGGGATTCGAATAATATCTTCTCTCTTCCAACCAAGAGGATTATACACAACAACAATCTACAAATCATGATTGAAAAAAAAAAAAAAAAAAAATAAGGCGTAGGCCAGCATCTCAGATCAAGCTAGATCTCAGATTACATAGACATGTTAGGCAGGAACATACCAGAGTTCTCTGATCGGAGAGATCTATCTCTGATGCTGGACAATAACTTATATTCACAAGTGGACACTGCAGTATCATGGCAGAATGCCTCATTACCGTCAGATATAGTTTAACACAGATCAGTTAGATTCAAATGAGAACATAAATCTATCAGTGTTGACTTACCATTGCCTATTACGCTATAGTGTAAAAGATAGACAAACATGCTTTTGTGTCTGGCATAGAGGTTTCTTTAATTCAAAATGCTTGCAGCAGCTTATATTTGACGGACAAAGCAAGCAAGGAAAGCACGGGTGTAGCTAATCAAACTGTTTGTCGTCACTCTTGCTTTTGTATCTGGCATTAAAATTACTTTAGTTCATTCTTCAAAGAATGCATGCAATAACTTATATTTGATAGACACAGCAGCAAGTGTGGTATATATCTCACACTAAATCAACTGAACCCTAACCATGGTTGTAGCCTCCTTCAAACTCCACTTCAGTGCCTCTTGTTTAGATATTCATTAGTGGACTTTAAACCATCGGTTCGAATTTTTACTAGAGTTGATTTCTCGATATGGTATCAGATCATGCCGTGACATAATCTGATGGGTTCGAACCCCGCATCTCCCATTTGTTGTCACATGTTATGTGATTTATTATGTGGATCATATATATGGCACTTGGTATGAGTTGGGCCAGTGGATTTATTTTTCACACATTATGCCCCAATGGGCTTTCGTGTGAGGAAGAGTGTTAAGATATACATTAGTGGCCTTATACCAACAATTCAGACTTCTACTAGAATTGGTTTTTCGACACCTCTCTTTAGCAATGTTGTAAATAAAAGGGTCTGGCAGCCGCCTGGTCAGAAGGAACCACCCAAAACATCTAAATTAGACTTAAACCGTGGAAAAAGACGGTCTGCGCATCTAACCATCCCCGGGCACCCACCTAGCACACGCTTGGACATCCGTCTACCCTGCTTAGGCACTCGCCTGGCCCGCCTAATCGTTGGCTAGATTAAAAAAATTATAATCTAAAGAAAAATGATTCATATGATAAATCTAATATCTACCTACCTATTTTTCGATTCTTTTTATAAATTACATAATTCAGAATCATTTTCTTTTATAAAATTATTTAGAGAATGAACTCTAATTGCTTTATGATGGATGGAGTACATTTTTATGATCAAAGTTTTAAGAATGAACTCTACCTGTTTCAAATAATACACATCTTGAAAAAATTAGGAAGTGTAATTTCCCAACTTGTGTTGAATACATTTATATATAAACATCTAGGATCGTTGGAGAATATTTTAGTGATATTTAGGAACCTCCAATGTTGGTGTCCGCATAGGAACTTGCCAACCGATTAGGGGCTAGGCACTAGGTCGTTTGCCTCATGGCCCCTATCAACTAGCTGCTGTTATAGCACCAATGACACTCTGTATATCGAGTGTAGGGGTTTGTCGAAAAACTAATTCTACCAAAAATCCGAATCGATGGTAGAAGACCGGTAAACATATATCCAACAGGGTTTAAACTAGGCCAATTTGCTCCACGGACTTGATTTAAAACCAATCCAACCATGTAAATGGCATGCTCTATCTTGCTAGCCCACTTGTTCAGCACTGGTCTCAGAAGGCATGCCAAAGGTCCCAGCTCAAAGTCGAAGTCCATTGCATGGTCTAATAATTGAGTTTGCCGGTCTAAAAGAGAATCTGAGTCCTTTTTTTCCCTTTCTTTTTCCCTTTTTGAAAATGGAGATCTGAGAGTCTAATAAACAGAGTTGTACGCTAAACTATCAGTGCAGCAGCACAATCATGATAAAGTCAAACAAAGAAGAAAGTCGAAGCATGCAATTAAGATTTACCTGCTGAAATTTTGTCGACGCCTTCTTGGAGGCCAAGGTTTCGGCAGAACTAACCAAACTAGCAAGTGATGACGCAACCAATGCCTCAGCCTGTATGACTAACCAAGTTAATAGTGAATTCAATCCATGGATAAGTTAGGCTATGCATAAAAGGATTATGGAATAAGAATGCACCTCTGCATAACCTATTGAAAGTCTTTTTGCATAATCATCAGCTACATGCTGTTTTTCGGTACCACTGACTGCATCGTGGTGTTGAGCAATAGCTAAGGCATCTGCAAGTGAATCTGTAGAAGGGCCTAAATTATTCCTTCCTATGAAAAATTCGAGTTGTCTTGCAGCCTGAAATTTACGTCAATCGTCATATTAGTCTGATCCAACTCCAGTAGAAGTTAGCATCCATGTAAATCACAGTAGAAACTACCATGTAATAACCGCTCAATATCCTGACATAGCGTTTCAAAGCCGGTCTGCTGGTAAAGTATCCTGTCCAATAGGCGTTCACTCGATCTGCATAACTGGTGCAGCATAAGATTTAGTTATCAAGTGGCAAACTTCTCAAATAGAAGACAAGAAAGAAATAATCATTGTAAAACACTTTTATACTCACGGAAAATAATCCTCAGTTTTAAGAGGCCATGCTTCGTTTGCAGCATATTTTGCATCCGTATAGATCGATGGGGTTGAGTAGAGTGCATTCACACGCCCATCCTGGAAATTGCATCTCACTAGAAACAGTGAAAAGGTATCCTCCAATGCATTTTTACCACCAACATTAAGAACTTAATGAGCGAAACAATAACTTTAGTCGTTTTCCATAAGTGCTTGATGCAAACCTACTCACAAGCAAAACTGACAAAGAGGACCTTAATGCTTCAACATGGGGGTAGTCAAATAGAAGGTTGTCCAAAAAAAATATTACCTTATTACCCAATCCTAGCCAATGGAAAGAATATATTACCCAATCCTAGCCAATGGAAAGAAAATATTACCTTATTGACATAATGGATCAACTTATCCATAGCCCTGAACCATGTATGCGCATACTGATACTGGAAATCTGTACCCATTGTAAACATAATATGATTTGTACGAGTAATGTTCGCCTGAAAATAAAGTGACAAGTAACACCAGTCAGTTTATACAAAAGCTTCTTTGAAAAATTTCATCCGAGCATGTGGCCCAGGCCAATGCAAGTTGTAACCAAATTAATCAGAAAGTTCCAATAGAATTGAATACTTCACTTCTCAAAGAAGTGGATTTGTTACCCTTTTTCAGTATCTATTAAATGCCATCAGATATAACACATTAAAAATTACAACAGGCTGACTTTCTGAAAGGTTTACAAAATCTACTAGAAATGAATAGTTCACTTCCCGAAAAAGTGAATTTGAACCCTCTCTATTATCTTTTGAATATCGCCCGATATAACACAAAATATTGGAATAGGGAAAGGCTAATTTCCTGAAATGCTTGCCGGTATCCAAGTTAAGAAATGGAAAATCAAAACGTGTTTTTACAGGGGGAAGAACCCATTTTGAGAATCAAATTTACATTAGGTCATACAATTTGACAACGACAAGGCCATTCCATTAATTCTATGCAGGAATTGTAACCAAATTTTATTCATGTAACCCAAAAGCACACTGATACTGAATAAAATATGAGGTGAATTCAAAGTTGTATTATTGATGAAAACATACTCTATATTTATATAGTAGTCAAACAAGTACAAGATAAGGAAATATTACAATTGGAAACAACTTAACAAGGAAACATAATATCTGAATAACTATTCTAAAATAGAAAACAAGGATAGTCTAACATAAAATAGTATTTAGCAAAATCTTAATGATATATCTAATATTTTAACACTTCCCCTCAAATTGAAGACACAACAGAATAACCCTGACAGGCAGCCAGATAGTAACCAGATGTCCCCAACAAAAAAAAAAGTCAGACAAACAGTAACAAAATATCTCGGCAAGCATGCAGACAATAACCGAATACCCTCGGCATGCAGTCAGAGGGTAACCGAGCAACCTTCATAAACCCAATCTTGATTTTTATAATCCTTCGTGTTTAATGTTTGTGTTGATCTCCTCTGCCACAAATTTCCTCACATAGTTCCTAATGGGATTCGACCCCCACTCATACTATACACATCTTTAGTGGGGAATTCATTTGAGCACATAATGACACGCACCAGTGACCTCAGTATCAAACTCACTATGACACCAGTTATGGAACCAGTATTATTAAAAGTCTGAATTCATGATAAAAGACCCACTTATAATACTCTCCCTCACTGCCTCACATGAAAGCTCATTTTGTTTTTAAAGAGTAATCAATAATGCAGTAGTCCACTCAAAATCAAGTGTCAAATAAACACAAAATAATAAGTGGCAAATAAATAAGGTACACAGGATTCAAATTGGTGGGCTAAATGTCAACCCCACCACCACATCATGTTGTGGAATCAATTTTACCAAAATTCTGATTGATGATAGAAAACCATTTATGTATCTTCACGCCCCCTATCACATGAAAGCTCATTTTGGTCGTGAAGTGGACAATAATGCACTATCCCACTCTCACTCAAGTGTCAAACACCGCATAATAAGTCGTATGGGGAAGACTGGGTTTTAACACGTCCCGTAATATCACATCTTCTCTGATACAAATATATCTTTATACTCATGAGAATGCTCTTCATTGGCTTGAAGCAAGAACAATGCACTGGCCCATCCACAAATCAAGTGTCAAACAAACATCACATAGGATTCGAACTCATGACTTCAACGTCACACCTACTCTACCATGTTAAAGATCGAACTTCACCAGAGATCTGACCAGATGGTAGAAGGCTCAACCATGTACCTTAACGGATTCAAACCAACCACAATAGAAAAACCTAATGAGCACCCACAGTAGCATACCACGAACCACAGATAAAATTGAGCAGAGCACGCAAGGCCTCAACACATCCAAATTAGCTCAATCATCCAAGCATGCATGACACACAAGATGAGGTCCACGTCTGAACATAAGCATGCAAATAGAGGAGCACGTGCACACACTGTTGCCCGCAGGCACACAAAGATGAAACGAGAACCTTCTAGAGCCAAATCAGCTTTACTTCTTCTAAGTTATCTTTCAAGTGCACGTTCAACTTAATTGCTGACTGTAGTACTAATTTTCCTCTTTTGCCTTAAAAGAACGAAGTATGCAAAAAGCTCAAGTTGATAGTTTTAAGCTTACACAATTAAGAATTACTTGTTTCTTAACTCCCACCCCACAAACGAATGCAAGCATGGACTATACTCTAAACCATCACATACAGAGTGCCAAACAATTACGACAAACACCGCAACAATTGTGGATTGCAAGATTCGAACTTATGACCACATTAACTCTAATAAAAACTCACATTTGTGATACAAGGCCCCTGAAAATATAAGAAACTTAACATGTTTTCTAAGAGGGATATGCCCGTCTAAGTTGCTTTTTTGTTGTATCATACAACTTCGAGTGTATACATTGTTAGGAGAATCATTTGATCTCAGCAAAGCACTTGACACAAAGTTTAGCCATCGGAACTTACCTGGGATAATGCAGCAGCAACAAAGTCATTAACTCGATCTTGAACATTATAGTCAAACAAATTGATGT
>JAOVYX010018571.1:0-49379 GCA_035668315.1 Drosera spatulata
CAAACAGCTTCCATTAACGTATAAATCAGTTATAGATTCTTCAGCCTGAATCGACTTTCTCGAAGTGAATTCAGCGATATCAATAACGTGATGAACCTCATGATCAGCAAATTCATCATTTATGCATAATGTAGAACCATTCTGGAAAACGGCTACAGAATCATCATCAGGTTCTTCAACATCATCTGACAGTCTCCGTACATCCTGCTTGGCTCCAAGCTGCTCCCTTATGGTGCTTGATGGAGCTGCGTCTGTAAACTTTCTCTTTTTAGAGGAACAGAACGGTGGAAATAAAAATGCCTGCTTACCACGCTGTATTTCCATGAAACAATGTTCAGTTCCAATATCTACAAATGCAGCACCCATCCGAGGAACAAGCTTTTTAACAACGCCCAGATAAATACTATCACATAACACGTTATCTTTTGCTGGTTCGAGCAACAACTCAACTAATTCTCCACCCTCCAGTACAGCTATTCTTTGCATGCTGCAACTAGAAGAGTTGATCAATATTTCAATAGATTCCTTCAAAAAATGGTGCTTGATCAGCTCCTGATCTGGCCTTTTCTCAGGAAACTGGAGCACGTGTTCCTGATAAGATGTCAAGTTCTGTCCATCATTTGGTGACTGTTCTCTACTGGAAGCTTCGCATATAAAACCTACATCTGCATTTACAGATTTGACAGCAGGGAATATAAGCCAGGGCTCCTCTACAGGCTGATAGGTGTCGGAGTACAAACTAGCACTCTCGACAGCATCTACAGTTGCATCCCTGTTTATTAAATCTGAAGCATCAATGTCTCCAACTGCAAGACTAGAGTGGACGGATGAAAGGGATAGCCATGGCTCCTCAATGGGCTGGTACCTGTCATCTAGCATACGAAATATATTATCGACTCTTGAGAGGAACCCATTGTTCGCACCATCCAACATGGGGTCTGCCGATTCGTTCCTGCTGCAACACTTGGAGATCTCCGTCCCATCTGTTGAAACACTAGAAGCATTTGAGTGTCCAGCAAACCTACTAAATGAGGAAGGTAAATAACAGCTAATATTGGTAGCACCCAATAGATGTACCTCTGGGCAGAGATTGTCCGAAATGTGGGACGAAACGATCGAGCTCCTTAAGAGACCCAAGACCAAAACAAATCGCATGACTCTTAGTATTAACGTTAGGCAGCAGCATTCCTCCATATTGTCTTCTCCCTTTAAGTGAAATCAAGACAGAAGATGCAACATTCAACTGCTTGAAGGCTTCATGTGAAGCCCATTGATCACCGTGTATGAGACTGCTGCAGTTGCAGTTTCGAGTGGAGATCATCTGAAACACCAGCCACAAAAATAATGTTCACAATTTTCATGATACAGAGCGAAATTGTAATGAGCCAAAATGCAAACAGCATTTCGTATTTGAAAATCACAATGCATAGGCAGATTCTTCTGCATTTACGTTATTCTATAATTACAATGATATGGTAAAATGAAACAATTTTCATGATATAGAGCGAAACTGTAATTAGCCAAGATGCAGACAACATTAACGATATTGAAAAATGAAAACCTAATCCTAACTGAGACAGTAAAAAAAAGGAAATGACCGTCTCGCCAAGTGTGGGGAGAGCACCCTTATAAGAGGAGGTGATGCACATAGCCGTAGAGAGATTGTTTCCTGATATCCCTAGGTGTCGAACCCATGACCTCACGGTTAGGAGGAGAGCGACTTATCACTAAACAAACTCCACTCGACAGAGACAGTAATAGCATATGGTAATTTTTCTTCTTCTTCTTGTTTCTCCTATGAAGGAAGATTGAAGCTGTATTATTCTAGCTGAAAGCAATGCTCATAGACACATCAAAAACCTTCATACATTATGCATAGAATACTCTGCGCTACTGTCACAGAACCAATTAGTGATATTACGCGCACAAATGTATATCTAACAGATACGTATAGGAGGACCGTCCATCAAAATTAACTTGGCTCATATGTTGTTCAATCACGACCACCAAAACTACATGTTCGAAGTTGAATTGGACTTAATCCTTCCTCCAAAGAAAACAGTCAAATTACAAATTGCAGTAATCGAAAAGATAATACAGATAATGGGATCAAAAGAAACTTTACTGGGATACGAGCTTTGCTTTTGCCTCTGCCCTACGAGCTCGGAGCCGCTGATATTGCCCTCTTTGATAAGGGAAACAGAAAAACACCGGAGGGAGGAGCTTGCCTTATCCGCCGGACACTTCTACTACCAGTCTTCCACTCCCAAATAAACCACTATCTCGTATGATTAAAGACGAATAATCAAACTTTTTGAAATATTTGTTTTTACTTTCTTCAAAAATAATTATATCTTTTTATTATTTTATTTTTTTAAAAGTATTTATAACGTTTTTATTTTTAAAAAATATTATATGATTAGTAATTAAAAAAATGACAAAAGAAAGATTATGTGGTTGAAATTTGGAGTTGAAGAAATAAGGTAAATCTAAATTTACGTACATAAAATAAATATTGTAATAATTTTGAGACAAAAAGAGTATATTTTTTAAATTACGATGTGTTAATTTATTACGATTATTAAAAAGTTTGATTGATTTTATTATTTTTAATCAATATGTCCTTGTTAAAATAATGAGTAGATAAAAATTAATTATGAGTGGGTAAAGAAAGAAATAAAATAAAGTAGAAAGAATAAGGATGAGAATTGTGAATGGATAGAGAGAAAAATAAATGATGGACAAAATGATTTGATATAAAGTAGGGATATTTTGGATATTTTGACATAAAAAACTTACTAATTTAGAAAACGTTATAATTTATGTGGAACATCCACTTTTAGTAATAACGCCACGAGGAATTTATTAATTATAAGCATGTGACGTCACTGTCGCTACAGACCGGGATCCACAGCAAGACAATTCCATAATAGGGTTTACTTAACAGAATGTAAGAAAAGACAATTATTACAGTCATCCATAGTTAGTATTAGGACTCAAGTACAACCATACGTTCCAAATAGTACATATAATACAAGAGGGGCCCATGCCAGAACAACTACTCAAAAGCTTCGCTTTTCTCACCTGAACCTGCACAAGAGACAATCAACGAAAACAAAGAAACCCATGAGCAAAGATTCGCTTAGTAGATCCCGGGTACTGCCATGGATTGGATGTCACGTGCTACAGCCCTGTCACCTGCTATAACACAGCACATTCGACAGTATATTAAAACCCCCTTTTTCCTTTTCGTTATCGTTTTATTTAGCCCCGACTATTCTATTAATCATTCATCTATTACCCTACCATGTTATATCTTGTCCAGCTTTCTATATTCAGTATTGTCCCCATCACTGAAGCACGTGCTACGGTGATATTTACTTCCACATTTAGACTCCATCACCGAAGAAAGATTAACTGATTCCCGTTCTCTTTACTCAATTACATTCCTAGAATCCTCCGAGATACCATTCCTCTCCCCCATGCGACCAAGAACGATCAAAGGGCCTCCGTCCCTACCAATGCGACCATGAAATCCTCCGGGGTACCATTTCTCTCTCTCATGCGATCGAGAACGATCCAAAGGCCTCCGCCCCTACCAATGCGACCATAATATCCTCCGGGGTATCATTTCTCTCCCTCATGCGACCAAGAATGACCTAAGGGCCTCCGCCCTTACCAATGCGACCACAATATCCTCCGAGGTACCATTTCTCTCCCCCATGCGACCAAGAATGACCTAAGGGCCTCCGCCCTTACCAATGCGACCATAATATCCTCCGGGGTATCATTTCTCTCCTACATGCGACCAATAATTATCTGAGGGCCTCCGTCCCTACCAATGTGACCATAGAACTCTCTTTTTCATTCCCATTAATCGCATTATCGCATTCATTGACGGTTTCATTTTAATAAGTATACTCTTTATTCTAGTTACATTCATATCGCTTTATCGTATAATTATTACTCAAACAATAATCATCAACCCATACGGTCACTCCATACAACACTCTTATTTTCCAAACTCACCGTAACCTGTGGATCATCGTCTCAACACAGTCCCAAACTCTATCAATTTATATCATCAATCCATCCCATACACAACGCACTTACAATCTCAGTTTCACAACAAGATTCATCACATTAGGGGTGTTTTGATGGGGTTGGGTTACTTCACGCGAGAGAGAGGCGAAGCGGCTGCAATGGCGGTGGCTGCGACGGCTGGCGGTCCGACTAGTGACCTGGGCGGCTTGGTTATCAATGACGGTGGAGGCAGCGGCTGGCCGGCTGGCTGGAGGCGATGGTCTGGCCAACTAAACAGTGAGACGACGACCTTGGCAACTGGGGCGACAGGTTGTGGCTGGAGGTGGCAGCTGTGGTTGCGGCGATGACAGCTTGTTGGCAGCTGGCTGTGCCGGTTGGATGCTGGCCGGCTGGTGGCGGCTTGGGGTGGGGTGGCTGGTGGTTCGTGGGGAGGAGAGGGAGCAGGGAAGGGGCTGGTGCGGGGGAGGGAGATGGAGGGAGGAGGAGGAAGGGAGGCGGGTGGTGGGCACTGGGGTTGTTGGCTGCGGCGGCGGTGCTGGTGGCGGACGGCGGGATGGTGGCAGGCGGTGGTGGCTGGGTCACTGGCGATGGCAGGGTGGCGGGGAGCGAAGGGGAAGCATGGGAAGAAATGGGCAGGAAGGGATTGGGAAAAATCGGAAAGGGACACGTGTCGTCCCGTGGTTCGTCGGATTAAGATAATTTGAGATTACGTTATCCTTTAGGTTTATATTTGGTATAATTATTTTGACTGTTTGTCGGACTAAATATATGAAAATTTTCAAAATTTTATAACGGGTTCGTATTCATAGTTAAAACGACAATCCGAAAAATAAATTTTCTCAATTTATTACAGTGTTGTAATTTATTAGTGACGGAGGGAGTATAATGCAATGATGAAAAGTTATAATTTAAATGGGACGGAGAGAGTTTTGGATGAACGAATTTATGTGTGTAAATTTTGATGGATTAAAAATGTTTTTTTGGGAAAGAAATTAGTGAGGTGTTTCAATTAATAATGAAATTCACTGTAACAGTTGAAAGATTTTATAATGAAAAGTTAATGTAGTATTCCTTCCCATCCATAAAACATGCAATACTTTTCTAATTTGGGTGTTCCATAATAAATTTAATATTTTTTTATACAAACCCAAACACAATTATTTTTTACAGAAAATTATCCAAATCTATAGTTTTGGAAAATTAATTCCAAAAACAGCTTCGTCTTCCGCTTCACTCTCCTCCCGTTCTCTGGTGTGCTAACCTCGGCGCGACTTATCTTGCTGTTAATCCAGTTTTTCACGGTCGTATGAAGCACATAGAGATTGACTTCCATTTCATTTGTGATCTTGTTGCTAAGCGAGCTCTCCAAGTTCAATTCATCTCGACACACGATCAAGTTGTGGACATCCTAACCAAACCATTAAGCACAACTCGCTTCAAGACGTTACGTGACAAGATGAAGTTATGTGTTGCTCCATCTTCATACAAGAACACACTAACGGCTAAGGCCTATATTTAGACCTCATAATTATAGGAAGACTCCTTGGTTCCAACAAGTACTTCTATAATTAATCCTTATTTAGTTCTCTTTGATTGTAGCAACAACTCATGTACTTAAACCACTTGTATATGTTCATTTAAACAATACACAGAAACATTTCTTCTCATCTCCTAAAGCTAAAAAATAGCTAATGTTTCACGATAAATTTTATATTCTCTCCTCGTCTTATAAACTTTGCAACATGTATGTATTTTGCATTATTTTATACATATGAATATATGTATTGTTTTTATATCAATTCATGTCTGATCGTACCACAATACGTATTATGTTGAAATACATAACTTATACAATCATTGATACTTCACGATAAATTCATAAAACTATGTCTGATCGTCGATATACGCGTATCAAATTTTATATCAATATATATACAAAATCAAAATGTTACAAAATAAATGAGATTGAGGGAGTACTATACAAGTCCGTCTTTGCATGAATTGTCGTATCTAGTCTTCATGATGCGTTTATTTTGACACGGAGAGGTATACTTCTTTTGAGAGACGTGAGTGTATGAAACAATGAGCAAACAAACAGTAGGATATGGTTTCTTTTTGTTTATTTAGAACAAAACTAGAGACCGTTTATTTTGACACGGAGAGGTATACTTCTTTTGAGAGACGTGAGTGTATGAAACAATGAGCACACAAACAGTATGATATGGTTTCTTTTTGTTTATTTAGAACAAAACTAGAGACCGCCCAGCTAGCACTTTCCAACAGCGATTGAACAGTACACAAATTGCCCAAATCCACAAAAACGAGCACAAATTTATTATTCACAAAAAGCCAATACCAAAACCCAATAAAAATCCAACCTGGAATCATGGGCACCAAATTTCAACACACTTTTGACAACAACAATGAATCACATCACATTCACATTCAATCTCCATCCAAATTCCAAATATCCAATGCCCATACCTTATCAATTTTCCAACTCCACCTAAAGCCATCTCCAATTCTCAATGATCAACACCAAAACCCAATCACATTCACATTCAATCTCCATCCAAATTCCAAATATCCAATGCCCATACCTTATCAATTTTCCAACTCCACCTAAAGCCATCTCCAATTCTCAATGATCAACACCAAAACCCAATCAAAATCTCATCTTGAATCATTTTCACATAATGGGTGGTTGTTTTAGCTCTCAAAAGGGTACTCAAAGTGCTCAAATTGAACCCAAAAAGACCCAACAACAACAACAATGGCAACAACCACAGCAACCACAGCAACCACAGCAACAACAACACCAGCAGAATAAGCAGCAGGTTCAGGTTCAAGTTCAGGTTGAGGTTGAGGTGAATCAAAAGCCTAATGCCAAGAAACCAAACCCTCACCCTAACCGGGCCGCGGCGAGGCGGAAACCGGAGACGTTACTTGGGAAGCCTTATGAGGACATCAGGGATCACTACACACTAGGAAATGAACTGGGCAGAGGGCAATTTGGGATAATATATCTCTGCACAGAAAAATCAAGTGGAAGCTCCTATGCTTGCAAGTCAATCTTGAAGAGAAAGTTAATGAAAAGGAGTGAAAAAGAGGATGTGAGAAGAGAGATTCAGATAATGCAGCACTTATCAGGACAACCCAATGTGGTTGAGTTCAAGGGTGTGTATGAGGATAAGCAATCTGTTCATGTGGTTATGGAGTTGTGTGCCGGGGGCGAGTTGTTCGATCAGATCATCGCGAGGGGGCACTATTCGGAGAGGGATGCGGTCGTGATCATAAGGGATGTTGTTAGGGTTGTGGAGATATGTCATTTTATGGGCGTGATGCATCGCGATATTAAGCCGGAGAATTTCTTGTTGTCTTGTAAGGGTGATGGTGCTATGCTCAAGGCTACTGATTTTGGGCTTGGAGTGTTCATTGAAGAAGGTTTGCTTCTCTTCCTTGCACTTGCGACCTTTTAAATGGTTATAGTATGCATGGAATAGCTTACATCATTCTTGTAGTGGAATTAAGATTCAGGGGAGAGCTGGAGAGCTCAAGATATATATGTGATCTGAATCAACTTTAACGACAAAAGCCTAAACTGATGGGTCGACTGATGGGTTGAGGATTATTCTCATATTTTTTTTTTCTTTTTCTTCACATTCGTTTCGGATAAACCTATTCACTCATATTCTAAACAAGTTGATCACATTCTTTCCAGCGTAGTTATCGGATTGTTTGAACATTTTATCCAAGTGCCATTTATAAGGAAAAGCCTCAAATAAGATGTATTGCTGCAAGTAAAATTCAGTGGTCCGGACTATGTAGAACTTTTCAGGAACAATGCTCCTAGGTTGCTATATTGCAAATCATTATGATGATCATTGTGGTCGGTCCGTTACATTGTTAGCATGCTCCTCATTTGATTGAAGACAAAATTTAGCCAGTATCCTGGACCAAATATAGAATGTGTAGGACAAATCTTTTTAAGTTTACTGGTTATAGTGGTCGAAGTTGTGAAGGATAGGGACCAGATGATAATGCGGGCATGTATGTTGCTGTCGAGGACGCAATATATGATGCGTCACTAAATTGCTGAATCTTGTCTCATTTTGTTTACTTCAATGTGTCGAAGAAAAAATATAGCAAGGGTGAAGTTAGATTGCCTACCTAAGCGGTAATTTACCTTGACCAAAACCTCATCTACTATGTGAATAGGAGCTGGATGGCTCTTGACTTCACATTGACTGACACCATGAACAAAATATAGATGACTGCTTGAAAAAAAAAAAAAACAGTGAAGCACTGTATCTGCAATTGGGTCCTAGGTGTGTGGGTTTCTCTTGCTGAAGGGTGTCTTACGCTTAGCAAATAGCAAGAGACGACAATTTATACGATCAAAGGAATCATTTTTGGCATAATCTCTAAGTTTACACCATAGCTTGTTACTTTAGAGACCCGACATGAGTCTATGTGATTATGTTTTTCGGAATTAAGGTTTGTTGCTGATTGGAATTCTCCGCTTGAAGTCTTTGCTGGCGTAAGCTCAATAATAGTTTTTTTTTTCTTTCAGGAAGAGTGTACCGTGATGTGGTTGGTAGCGAGTACTATGTTGCACCCGAAGTACTTAAGCGTAGTTACGGGAAGGAGATAGATATTTGGAGTGCAGGCATCATGCTTTATATCCTGCTTTCTGGAGTTCCTCCATTTTGGGCAGGTAAAAACAGTCTACTCCAATCTTACATCTGACAGGGATTATTTGAAATTAAGACATGTGGAGTAAAGGGTGGATTCTGTGGCGCAGAAACTCAGCAAGGCGTCTTTGATGCTATAATAGAAGGAAAACTCGACCTAGTGAATGACCCATGGCCATCAATCTCAGAGAGCGCCAAGGACCTGGTGCGCAGGATGCTGACACCAGACCCAAAGAAGCGGATTACTGCGGCAGAAGTTCTTGGTAAATTCGCTCTCTGAAGTCCTCCTGCAAGCGGGAGTATACCTATTCGATCCAGCTTTTTCGTTATTCTCCTTACAAGTTTGAGGCATGACCAACATTCTGTTGATGTCAATGTGCTTCTAACATCTGTCGTTTTTTGTGCTACCAGAGCATCCGTGGATTAGAGTAGACGGCGAAGCATCTGACAAGCCATTGGACAGTGCAGTGCTGTCTAGGTTGAAGCAATTCAGGGACATGAACAAGCTCAAGAAGCTCGCTCTCAAGGTCGGTGCACTTTCAATTTTTGGCGCTGGTGCATATTGCTTGTTTTATGGATCCTCTCTGCATCAGTCTTCACGCGTAAATGCTTGCGCAGGTGATTGCTGAAAGCATGTCAGAAGAAGAAATCAGGGGTCTCAAGGCAACGTTTAAGAACATGGATACAGATCGGAGCGGTGCCATTACTTATGAAGAGCTAAAGACAGGACTGGCTCGACTAGGATCAGACCTGGCGGAGGCCGAAGTAAAGCAACTTATGGAAGCTGTAAGTTTGATGTTTATATGCCATGGGAACCTACAGGCATTATCTTCAATTGCGTAATTTTTATCTTTGGTGTGCATACTAGCTTACATAGACAACATCTCAGGTAAATATTCATTTTAAACTAAAGTTGCCAATAAACAAAACGACCCAGAAGATTCTTATAATAGGAGTTGAACGCGTTACTTTCTTAACAGCAAGTTGGGATCTTCATGGTGATTGGGTTTTTTTTTTTTTTTTTCAGGCTGATGTCGATGGGGATGGAACAATCGACTGTGTTGAATTCGTCACGGCTACAATGCATAGGCACTGGGTAGAGAAGGATGGAAATCTGATGAGAGCATTTCGATATTTTGACCAGGACAACAGTGGGTGAGTGTGGCATTTCTCTAGTGATGATAGCTTGAGTTACACTAAAAAACAAAATCCGCCTGGAAATGTTGTTGCATCTATGACTGTGAGTAGTTATTTGCTCTACCAATGTGCTCTTCTTGTTTGTGGATTAGCTAAAATTTACTGATTACCAAGCACATGTATTGATGAAGACGATAACTTCAGCATTTCCTTGGCTGTATCGGTCTAGCTGGCACGTGAAGCAACTTAGACAAATGATAGGATTTACTTTTATGCTTAACTCACTCCCTCTTTTCTTGTAGTTTCATTACAACAGATGAACTTGAAGCTGCCATGAAGGATTACGGTGTCGTTGCAGATGAAACCGTCATCAAGGATATCCTGAATGAAGTCGATACCGACCATGTAAGCCTCCACAGTCTCAGCATCATTATCTTCGAAGATACATAGCATGGCATCTGACGAGTCGCTCTGATTTTATAGGATGGTCGAATCAACTACGAGGAATTCTGCAGCATGATGAGAAGCGGCCTAAAACCGCAGCTTAAGCCATATTAGTAAAGAGATTGATTGTATATTTCCGAATAATGTTAAAGCAACTGTTTAAAAGGAAAAGGTATCCTCTGATCTTTTCATATCAGTTGTGGCTAACATGTTGGATTGTCGCACATCCTACACTTTTTTTTGAGCATTTGCGTGTCGTTTTTCGTATATGTTCTTCTCGAAACATAGTCTTAGTACGTCATATCTCGCCCGAGCTTGTAGCAACAATTACCTCGACGATCACTACGCTTCATGAGTTACTTTTTACATTAACTTCACACTGTTCTATGGTAGTTTGATACTGCTCAGGCTAAACATGATCTCTTTGACGTACGTTTTTATCTTAGCTTCTTTACAAACTTTTCTCTCATCTTCAGATATTCAGATTCAGGTTATCAGAAAGGAATCTAGTCCATTTCATAATGATTGCAACTGTTTGAATATATGAATGGAGTTTTGTTAGGAGTGTTCATTTAAAAGAAAAATCTCTCCGTAGCTCAATGATAACTGGTAAGTAATCCCTTCCCTTAACTAGGTAGTCGAGAACATCGTCTTTGTTATAGTAACATAACAAGCAATATTTTCTTCATTCTACAATAAATATAATATATAAGTATTTTATATGCATGAATATAAGTTTCGTTTTCATATCAAATCATGTTTGATCGTTCCGCAACATATATTAGATTGAAATACGTAACTTATACAAATATTAATGTTTTACAATAAATTTGATCGTCGTTGTTTTACGCTGTTTAACTTTGTATCAACATACATAACATATCAAAATGATGTATTTATTATGAAACGAAGAAAATATAAAATTATATATATCTCAATCTCCTTATACCTTACACTCAATAGAATTATATGAGTCCATTGTTTTGTTTTCTTCCCGCATTAGGTCTCGACAGATGGGTACATCAATAACTTCAATTATAAGACTTGAACTGAGATCCGTAACCGAACAGGTAATCACTAAAATCTTATTTTGTAGTCGGGTACCAGAATGAACTAAGGAATATCCCAAAATACCCCTCAACGGTCAAATTCCCTTATCCACCCCCCAAGAAAACCTCATCCAATTCCCTTCCTTTCCCTCCACTCTCCGCCTCACATTTCCCTCCACTGATTGCTCTCAGATAACATTTCCCTTCCTCACTTCCCCTTCCATTCCCTTGATACACACTCACCTGTCCAATCTCCAAACCTCGCATCAATGGCTACTTCATCAAGTTTCTCCATCTGCATCCCCTCCAACACGGCGGCCTCCACCACCCGCCGCCCTGGCCGCCCGCTCACCACCAAGTTCCGGGTCACCTGCAACCTCCGGGAGCTCCGGGACCGGATCAACTCGGCCAAGAACACCCAGAAGGTCACGGAAGCCATGAAACTCGTGGCCGCCGCCAAGGTCAGACGCGCCCAGGAGGCGGTCGTCAGCGGCCGCCCCTTCTACGAGACCCTTGTGGAGGTCTTGTATAATATTAATGAGGAGATCCAGACCGAGGATATTGATATCCCGCTTACCAAGGTATGTATCGTGAATAATGCATAGGCTTAGAGCGTTACAGCTTGTGTGTATCGAGTTTGGAATGCCTGGATGATCTGGATCGTTGCTTCCATGATAGCATTTATCGCTAGATCGTGACAATAAAATTATAGTACAAGAAAATTAATACTATTTTATGTAGCTGATCACGTATCGTATCTATGTGACGTATATTAAAAAGTTACATTTGGGACTATAGTTAGATATATTCCATAATATGTTACTAATTGATAAGATTCCTCAACAGGTACGTCCAGTGAAGAAAGTTGCCTTGGTCGTCGTGACGGGGGATCGAGGACTCTGTGGCGGTTTCAACAATGCGGTGCTGAGGAAGGCGGAGGCGAGGATCGAGGAGCTGAAGCAGCTCGGGTTGGATTACACGGTGGTTAGTATAGGAAAAAAGGGGAACTCGCATTTCCTGGCTCGGCCATATATCAATGTTGATAAACTGTTGGATGGGTTTAATAATCTGCCTACGGCCAAGGATGCCCTTAAGATCGCTGATGACGCGTATTCGCTATTTGTGAGTGAAGACGTTGATAAGGTCGAGCTTGTGTACACGAAGTTTGTTTCGTTGCTGAAGTCCGAGCCAGTGATCCATACGTTGCTTCCGTTGTCACCAAAGGGTGAGATATGCGATATAAATGGGGTTTGTGTTGATGCTGCTGACGATGAGTTCTTTAGGTTGACGACGAAGGAAGGGAAGCTGACGGTGGAGAGGGACGTGGTGAGAGTCCAGGCAAAGGAGTTCTCGCCCGTGTTGCAGTTCGAGCAGGATCCAGTTCAGATTCTTGATGCGTTGATGCCATTGTACTTGAACAGTCAGATTCTGAGGGCGTTGCAGGAGTCGTTGGCTAGCGAGCTTGCAGCTAGGATGACTGCTATGAGTGCCGCGACTGACAATGCTATCGAGCTGAAGAACACGTTGTCAATTTTGTACAATAGGCAGCGCCAGGCGAAGATTACTGGGGAGATGTTGGAGATTGTTTCTGGCACGACCGCGTTGGATGGGTGAGGGAGGGTTTATATGTGTATGGATTCTTGATCTGGGTTCCGCCTTTCTTTCTGTTTTTGTGTAGGTGATTCATATGAAATGCTTATAAAACTTATCTGATTCACAGCGAAGCTCTGTTTATAGTGAGAGCATGTTACATTGTCACTCCATATCTTTCGAAAGTTTTATGAACTGTAAACTATATTGGACAACATTATATTTTGATGTCATGATCCCGAGTAAGATCTGTTATTGCCTTTCTTTCTTGTTTGATAGTAAGCTAGTTCATGGTACTCATGACGAGCTTCGATGAACAATAGCAAGCAATCTGCTGATTTGAGCAAAGTGTCTTGTAAATCTGCAAGACAGGAATTGCATATGCTTGCATTGCTTGTAGACGCTCTGCGATGAACTTCCAATGAAGAACGGGGAGATGTTAGCCGGCATCTAACAGCAGAGTCGTTCCACTTATTAGCATCATCAGCATAATATAGCATGGGAAATGCGCATACCAGTTAAACGACTTGATGAAGAAACTCTTCCACTCCTAGGGAGAAAATGTCGTTAAGACAACAAGAGTAAGGTTGCAATTGAGCATGCTTCAACAGGATCCACGACAAGCAGGATCCATGATAGCTCATAAGATTTTAGTGTGTTGACAATGGAGCACTTGAACAATTGCAACCAAACTTTTAAAGATATGACTTCAGGCGTCTCAGCAATCACCTCAACCGGCATATTCTCAAGCCAAACAGTTACAAATAGGGACTTAACAAGAGAAGCAAATTCAGCAAAGCATAATCCATTCCCTTATATCGCTTTTGTACAAGGATATTTATAGCTGATGTATAAGCAGATGACTGAAACGAGCACATCCTCCACGTTTCCAGTAGTACACGCACAATTATAGGAGTAGGCAAGTCATGACGGTTGTGTATTGACTCTGTCAATTGTGGACTCGTGACTCACTAACACAAACCATGAGACCGCGATCCTTAGGTTCTCAAATAAAATTGCATCTCTTTGATGTGTGTAAGAGCATAGCATGGAAAAAATGAAGTGACGAATCGTGGCTGATGAAGAGCAAAAGAAACTGCAAATCATACATTTGGTAACAGAGAACACTAGCAGCATAAACCGCAGTCTATATGGAAAAGATTTTGTTATCGTCAATGCTGCATAATCAGGAACCAAGAACTATGCATTATGCATCAACCAAATACAACATGAATCTATATGCCTCTTGTTCATTGATTGAAGTAACACTCCGGTTCCATATTTAACCAGAGAGATGGATACCAATAACCGCATGACACGCTCGGTCCAGATTGTCACCAATTAGTAGAAACCTCTGACCTGTAGAGGAAGACACACCCGTGGTAACGACCAAGAAACAAAAGCATGAATCGAATCCATGCCTAAATACGCGGAGAAACAGAAGCAAGAATTCAAAAAAGGAAATCTTCAGATCATAATGTAACATAGATCAATCGAATCACTGTGTCGAAGACAACACCATAGACTCACACATAAAAGCAAGCATAAATACAACTAAGAAGTGATGCAAGAAACATAATCTATTTCATGGATTCCAGTCCTCAATTTCACAATCCACCCAAAAATCCCCTGCCCAGTAAAAGCGACAACCAACTTCTAATCCAAGACACTGAAGAGAACCCTCAAATCATTCCATTTCTTTCGAGCTCACTCAATGGCCCCACAGATCAGAACACAATACAATTGTTTCCCAATCAACTGTTCAAGTACAAGAACACTCCATAGAGATTCGAAAGGCAAATCTAGCAATATATGAATAACTCGAATTCATAAAAGCATCGAATCTGTATCAATTGGGAACCAAATTCCAACACCAGTTATTCATCAACACAGTCAACAACCGAAAATTCACAGATCACATACCCAATTCGTACAAATCTCTCAACACGAAGAAACTACAACAATACCCTTTTCTTTTCCCAATCAATTCAATTCAATCCCCTTCAATTCAACGAAACCCCGACCACAGGCGGCGCGCAAGACCCGATTTTTTTCCTCCTCAGACATCGTGGCCCAAAACCCATAACCCGAAAGCACGGAACAGTCTCGAATTGCAAAAGGGCAGTGTTGTTTTCTTCTTTTGTTGATCCTGCTGCTACGACAACGAATTGGGCAGAATTGATTAGGGTTAGGGTTCTTGATCTGATTTTTGAGTCCCTTAGCTTTGCTAGTGCTCCTGGTTTCAGGTAACGGTGAGGGCTGTGGTTGAGAGATGAGTTAAGGTTTGTGGGTTTCATTGTTGGGGTGAAAGTTGATGCGAATTCGGGGGTGTAAGTTGATGCGAATTTGGGGGTGGATGTGGTGAAGGTGAGGGTTTTGAGGGTGGGAATTGGCGGGAAAGTGATGTGAAATTGGAAAAGGCAAAGAGGGAAATCGGCTAGGGTTTTTTTGGGTCACCTAAAGTAGAGGCTTGAGGGTGATGGCAAAATACAAGTAATTGAAATTTCCTAAAGCAGTAGGATGAGTTTATTTCCAATTTTCCATGACAAAAAAGTTTACGGATTTGTGAAGCTCTTGCAACAAAAACGAAATCAAGTAATCAACACAAGTTTATAATTTAAAATAATTTTAAATATTCAAAATCTAAAAAAATGGGTTTGAAATTTAAAATCAATGATGGAATAATATAATGGATAACAAGTTGAGTTGAATCACTAGAATTACCGATATAATGGGTTGGATAATAATATCCGTAGATAACAAGATCAAATCCTATTGGGTTCTTAATTTTCGACCCACTATCCACCCGTTACATGTTACGGAGAATCCGATTGACCCAACAATTTATAAAAAAAATAATATAATATTTTGAATAAAAGACATAAATACGTAATAGATATTCTCTCTGTCCCACAATAAATATCACAAATTAATCAACAAGGGATATTATGCATGTGTGTTGAATTTTTTTAAAATTTGATGAAGAAAAAATATTGTTGTGGTGATAGTGAGGTTTATTGTACTACTCGTGAAAGGAGATAGTGAATGTAATGTAACTGAGTTTGTGTTTTTTTTTTTTGATAAAAATTTTTCAAATAAGATATGTTGTAATTATTGTGGGACATAAAAAAATCAAGTATTGTATTTATCATGAGATAAAAAAAATATATGACATGTTGTTTCAATCATCTAATTAAGTCTACCAGATAATACTAATTGTCATTTAAAATAATTGAAGCCTTGTTACGCTAGCAAGAGCATCAAGAGTGCGATTTCTAGGATCAACACAATAGAGACTATCAATTTCAAATAAGGAGATGTTTTTGGATAACATAGCAAGAAACGCACACAACCCTTAAACACACATCATTCAATGATCCCATGAGTTACTAAACATTGCAATAACATATTTTCTCCTTTTCATCAATGCCCAACATTCACCTGATTCCATGTCTTGATCACCTAAGTTGAAAAGAAAATGGATTTAATCATCAATCTCAGGATAAGTAGGAAATGGATGACATGCATAATACAGCCAATAAACGAGGACGAAGAGTCGAATTCAAGTAAATGAGGAGGACAAATGAACACTAGCAAGCATGCAACAGAGTAGGTTATCAATTGAAAAATGAATTAATGTGATAAAAGATATAAATAAAAGTAAATTTTTTTTCAAAAATAAATCTTAACTAAATAAAATAATTGAAATTTACCATCTAATTTTGCCGGGTCAATGCGGTAGCCACCATATTAATGCTACACCAACATCTTTAAGAAAAAAACAGCATTGAATTCCCAGAATCGTAACACATGGCCCCATCAATTTTAAAACTATGCATTTAGCTCATTTATCGTAAAAAATTAAAATCGCATTATTCTGACACAAAATCAGGCTATAGAAATTCATTATCTGTATATTTTTCACAAATGTGATTTATTTTGACATGAAACATCCTTTAAAAAAATTAGTAATGGGTTAATACGTATATTTTTAAAGTTCAAGAAATCATGTGTTAAAATCGAATAGTTTAGAGGGATTTATGTTTTTTTTCTTCTTATGAGGATAAGTTTTTAATTATAATCCCACAATCATGTCGTGAAAATAGTTTAATAAAAAGTTCTGATCGATAGTAGTAATCTCATTAATATATATAGGAAATTGATAAATCCAAAATTAAATTTATTATATTAAAAATAAGTTATGAGAGTGAGATAGTTTTGTTCAAAGATATAATATGAAAAAAATGTCTTGTATATATCCTACCATCGACAAACATGAAATCAAAGGAATAGAATAGTCCAGTCGATTGGTTCCTTTTTGGGTCAATCAGTCTCGTATTTGGTCAATCAATCCTGTAATTATGCTGTATGTTAAATATTAAACATTGGAGTGTATAGAATACATAGCGAATTTTCCTCGACAAAGCAAGCTAGTTACGTTTGCAAAAAGGCCAAGACCATGTTTGATATCTTTTTTTTTCATTCATTGATTAATGAAATATAAATGTTTATTTTTGAATTTTTTTTGAAATGAATGAAACAAAAACAAAAATTAAAAATAATAATTTTTAATTTTTGTTTTTAATTTCATATGAATACAGTATTCAAAATCCGTTACACAAAATTATTTTATTTTGTAGAGTGATTTTCATTTTCGTTGTTAATTTTTTTATTATTATTGATTTTATAATTATGAATAATAATATCAAACCTAACCAACTTAAATTGATATAGTGGTGTTCTGTTCAACATCATTTTTTCAAAAAGTTGCTAACAAACTAACGCTTTAATCTTTAAAAAAAACAAACCATATATATCATGAAAAAGTTGGATCCATGTATCTGGAAAGCTCCTTGTTGATCCATGTTTCTGGAAAGCTCCTTGTTGATCCAATCATCCAATCTTTCGAAGTTCTCATAAGAAAATAAAGAGGGTAGTGATGTGAGCCCATGATGCCCATTGGGAACATACATCTGCCCCACCATCAAAAAAGACAAGAAGAGAGCATTCTCATTTCTCCACCGTAGACTCCTCAGCTATCTTCTTATTCGTCCAGCGCGAATCCTCTCATTTATTTGATTCCTATACACACAAAACATGCTACTTGCACCAGACTAAAGTATAACAGTAACGATGTTTTCGTCGTGGACGAAGTGTTGGTGTAAGAGGGTGAATATATACAGAGTCCTATCTTTTCATAATAAGTATTCCATCTGTATTAAAATAAATATAATATTTTTTTAATATCTTATAATAATTATAATATTATTTTATTTTGAAATTTATTTCTAAAATATATCAAAACATCCTTAGTTTTTATTTTATATCCCATCAATTGATCTTATTATCACTTATCCTCATATTATTTTTGTTTCTTTTCTCACACAAATTCAAAGATATTGTAATCTTTATACATAAAAATCAATATATACATAAATTTGTGTGAAAAAATCAATATTATATTTAATATGAAAGGAATAGAGTATTATTTGCTTGTGACTACAAGACTAACACCAAAATTTAAATGCAATAATAAGATGTTTTGATTGCTTATCAGTAATCTATGTCGAAATATGGCAAATCCGTAGTTTCTACACATTTTTAAAGGTTTTCACGACTCATTCATTTTCATTGACATATTCTATGTTTTTGTGACAATTATCCACTAATTTTTTTTAGTGATTATCATTAAGCAGCACCCACAACACCAGAACCCAACCCATGGCTCATGTGGTTCCCTCGTGAATGTACTGAAATCCGATGATAATTCACCTGAGGAAAATCCAAATCCAATTTTACAAGATTAAATCAGTGGGCAATTCTATATTATTATTCCCATTGTTAATAATATGATTGTTATTCTCTCTATTGTTATCAATGATGATTGCACTGGCATGTTGGTCTGGTGAGGGTTCACTCTGAGAAGTGAGAAGAGTGGATTTGGCAACAGCCATGGATGCAATCTTGCAACAATCACTGAGTCTCTTCACTTGCAGGCCACAAATCAGCAACAATGCCCAACTTCACATCAAACCCTTTTTTGGGTTCTTTCTCAAACCTGTAAAAGAGTTTCCTCCCTTTTCACTTTTCATTCCCGGTTTTGCCCTTTTGGGTATCGTTGATGAGTTCTTGTTTCTGGGTTTTTGTTGATTTGATGATTGGAATTTGAGTGTTGGATTTTGGTTTGAATTCTTGGATTTGGGTTTGGATATGGTGATTCATGATTGTGTCGTGGGGTGATTGATGATTGCGTGTTGGGATTTGGAGAATTCGGTGGGTTCAAAGAGTGTTGAAATGATGCAATTATTGATATGGGTTTGGTCGGGACTCGCCGTAAACGGTAATGTCAAGATGATTTGAAGAGTGATAGAAGTGGATTTGGATTTGCTCGGATGAATGATTTGAGGATTGGATCACATTTGGGATTCTAGATTTTGTTTGCTTAGGAATATCGTTGGTATCGCCATTGAATATTGATACCCTTCTATTGCCCTAGTAGTTCTTTAGACAGGTGATTTAAACTTTATGCTTTCGTTATGGATCATTTGAATAGTTTGATAATGTGCCGAAGTGATTTAAAACTTTAGTGTCGACGAAGGGAGCTGTTTAGACTAGTTCTTTTAGGGAAACTTTAGAATCAATAAGTTTTTGGTAAAGGTATAATTAGGAAAAAGCACAATTGATGAACTTTTTCCATAATCAACTAATGGTGTTTCAGGAAGCGTATCTTGTGCTAGTTCTGAATGTGCTAGTTCTTCATCTTCCATCCAATGATTAAATCATTGAATCCACTCTGTGCTTTGATCTCTTCCATCCATCCAGTCTCTGAGCAAGTTTTATCATCACTGGTGAGTTCAGACTAGAAATCAAGAGAGTTAGGCTCGAATAGGCAATTATGCTTGCTAGTTGGTATGCAAGTTTGTCTTGATGCAATCTTATGGTTGCTTCACTTTTTTGATATGTTCAGTCCCTGCAACCAAGCAGTCATGGATAAATAAACTGTCTCCATATCAAATATCGCACTAATATGAAATAGAGTAATTTAGATGAACTAGTTCAGGTCTTGGTACTATATGCTGATGGATTTGCTTGGATAATATTTTATGTTTTGTCTTTCTCATGCAATTCGCTTATCATAATCCTGCTTTTGTGGCATTCTGCTGCAGCCACATTCTTCAAAGAAAGAGTTTACACGTCAGGGCTTATCCCTTAGAATATCAGCAAGTGCAGGTTAGTTTTTTTTCCTTGTTCAAACTTATTCCTTCTTTGCATTTGTACGCACCTGTGTTTCGTTGCAATTTTTGCTTCTACCTATTAGTTGCATCTTGGTAACTTATTTGTTGCATTCGTAGACTTTCAGAAGAAGAGACAGAAGAAAGTGTCAACATCCCGGCCAAGAACTGCAGTTCCAGCGAAGGAATTTTTCCCAAAAGCTCCTACAGGAGCAAGCGTACAAAAGCAAGATGGAAGGAACAAAGGACAGGATGACAGTATACCTACATCCTCTTCTGGGGCCTCTGCGCTTGATGTCGTTAAACCAGAAGCTTCTGATTGTGGAGAACTGATGGGAAGTTCTCAGGAAATGAGGATTGATGGAGAGGTTGATAACAACAATGGGAAAGTCGGCGAAAGATCACCAGTGAAGGAATCTGTGGCTATTGTTAGTGAAAGTCAGTTCGGGGGCAACAAAAGCATTGTAAGTCTTGACAAGTCCGAAAATGCGGGTGCTCTGGTTGTAGCTGAAGTTGGTACAAGCGCCATTGTTGAGATAGGTTTAGAACAGAACAATTTAGATGTTGTTCAGGTGAGTCCTCTTACTAAAGGAGAGATTATCCTTGGAACTGTTGAATCGGTTTCTGGAATTGAAGCGACAATACATGAAAGTGTTAGTGTTGACGAAAGCTTGGAGAATGTTGCAGCGTTGCTCAAAGCTGATGCTGAAACTGCACTAGCGAACATGGAGATAGAAGCCAAGCGTTTGGCACCCACTTTCATTGCAGAATTTAGTGAAGCAATAGAAGTTGTTGAGGATAAAGTGATAACTGATGTCGGAGGCTTTGAAAATGTTGGAGGACTTGTTACAAGCGTTAAACCACGTTCAATGATACCTTCTTTTGAAACTTCATTATCGGAGGGACGTTTAACAGGGGAAGTTGCGGATATTATAGAGGCCTATGATGCTTCGGGAAGTATTGGGATCAGTGAAGCTCGGACCATCATAGCAGAAATTGAAAAAAGAGTTGAAGGTGATGAAGGAGTTGATACTGATGGAATCTACTCGAGAAGTGAAGCAACAATATCCGACAATGATCAGAGAGCATCAGTCGCAGAGGGAGGTGATGGAAGAGGGGAAGCTGAGGGAAATATACCTGATTATGATGCAACAGCTGCGTCAAGTGTGCCCATGAAGGAAACAGAAGTGGATGATTCTTCCGAAATGTTGAAGCAAGAGATGGAAGCAGCAATGCGTCGGCAAGTACTTGAAGAGCTTGCACAGGAGAACTTCTTTAAAAGCAACAAATTGTTTACCTATCCGAAGGTGGTCAACACTGGGGAAGATGTAGAAGTATTCCTCAACAGAAGCCTTTCTCCTCTTAGAGACGAACCGGACGTATTGATCATGGGAGCATTTAATGATTGGCAATGGAGATCGTTTACCACAAAGTTAAACAAGAGTAATCTCACCAGTGATTGGTGGTCTTGCCAGATTCGTGTTCCTGAGCAAGCATACGTGATAGATTTTGTGTTCTTCAATGGGAAAAATGTATATGACAATAATGATGGAAAAGATTTCCACATGGCTCTCAAGGGTGGCATGGATCCATCTGCTTTTGAGGATTTCTTGCTCGAGGAAAAACAAGAAGAGCTTGAGAGACTTGCGAAGGAGCAGGCTGAGAGGGATAGAAAAGCAGAAGAGCAGAGGCGGATCGAAGCGGAGAAGGCTGCAAGTGAGGCAGATAGAGCTCAGGCAAGGGCAGAAGTTGATAGAAAGCGAAACAATTTGCAAGAAATGATTAAGAAGGCCCCAACCTCTGTCGCCAATGTATGGTACTTTGAACCTTCGGAGTTCGACTGTGGGGATTCAGTCAAGTTATTCTACAACAAAAACTCTGGTCCACTTGGTCGATCCAATGAAATATGGATTCATGGGGGTCATAACGGTTGGCAAGAGGGTTTATCAGTTGTTGCTAAGCTTGTAAAGTCTTCAAGAACAGATGGTGACTGGTGGTATGCCGAAGGTATGCTTTCTCGAACAATGAATGACTTTTCATGATTATGATGGTGTATTTGATGTTCAGTTAGTGTAAAATAGCTATTTCTTATAATTCCTCGTACATTGAGATGATTTTGACACAGTTGCACATTTTGTATAGTTACTGTACCTGATCAAGCATGCGTGTTGGACTGGGTCTTCACCAATGGACCACCACAAAAGGCGTCAGTATATGACAATAATAATCATCAAGATTTCCATGCTGCTGTTCCGAAACCCGTAGCTGATGAGTTGTATTGGGTAGAGCAAGAGCAAGTAATATATAGGAAACTTCAAGAGGAGCGGAGGTTAAGAGAAGAGGCTATTCGTGCCAAGGCAAGTCCTTGAATTGATTAAATTTTATGTTTGTTTAACAATTTCATTTGTAATTCCTTTGGTTCTTTTTTGTTATGTTCTGCTGCATGATTCATGTACAGACCTGATTCCTTTCAAGTATACCAATGTGGCAATGGACGGCAGACTTGTAATATTCGTAATTCTCAATATCGACAGAAAGCTTCTCCCGCTCTTGAAAAATTGATTGTAAACTAGTTCTATGCATGCATACTTATTGGTCATAAAGTGACATTGTGCTGGACATGAACCTTTTTTTCTTTTTCTTTTTTCTGGTGCTAAATTTTCGCCCGTCATGCTTACTCCAGTCCACCCTGCATTGTTTTTTGGGGCTTTTTAGTTCCCTTTTGATAGCACTATGTTTGCAAGCCTTCCAAATTTCATTGTTACTTGAAGAAAGAGCTTCGCAGTGAGGACTTCGTCATCAATAAATAAGAGTCCACACAGGGTTTGTTTTCGAATATGGATATGAATTCATGTACCAGGAGCTTTAATCAAGTTCATCCTTGGACTGTGTATCTTTATTAAATCATGGAAACATTTTGGGTTGGGATGTTGACTTGTCCGAGATATCGTTGTAATATTATCGTGTGTGGGTACGTCAGAGTTGTTTTATGAAGCCAAAATTCAGCAACCTCTCTTTCTTGTAACCTTCTCCTCTAGTAGGGGGGCGGTGGTGTGGTGTGAATCTGTGGATTTCAGATTCTTCTTTGTTTTTTTCTTCACTGATTCCTACAGGCTGAAAAAACTGCTCGCATGAAAGCTGAGATGAAAGAGAAAACTCTGAAGAGGTTTCTGCTGTCTCAAAAGCATATCGTTTACACGGATCCTCTAGAACTTGAAGCTGGGAAAGCTGCCACGGTGTACTATAACCCTTCCAACACAGTTCTAAATGGGAAACCTGAAGTTTGGTTTAGGGGTTCGTTTAACCGTTGGACGCATCGAAAAGGTCCTTTGTCACCTCAGAAGATGATACCAGCCGAAAACGGTTCTCATGTGAAGACAGCAGGTGAGTTTGAGTTACTACTTCTTCGTTGTTTCTTATATCTACTTGAACAGAACCAAAGAAGTTCACTTCTCAGTGCCTCATAGTCATAGGATCAAGTTTATGAAGACTGATTATATGATGAAGTGGGCAAAGGCCCAGCAAGCAACTTTCTGAAAGTTTTAGGCTGTTTTTGCTTGTTTGTTGGTAGTTATTACTTGTTTCGGTCGTGGATGAATGAATGGCTTGTTTTTGTAGTCAAGATTCCACCCGATGCATATGTGATGGACTTCGTATTCTCTGAGAAGGAAGATGGTGGGATTTTCGACAATAAAGATGGTATGGATTACCACCTACCTGTATATGGCGGAATCGCAAAGGAGTCACCGATGCATATCGTACATATTTCTGTTGAAATGGCCCCTATTGCCAAGGTATATCTTTCATTTTCTATGTTCTCTAACCAATTTGGATCATTCCCAAGGTATTTCTTTGATTGATGTGATACTGATGTCAATGTAGTAAACTTTCACAGGTTGGAGGGCTTGGAGATGTAGTTACTAGCCTGTCTCGTGCCGTTCAGGATTTAAACCATAATGTTGATATCGTTCTCCCCAAGTACGATTGCATGAATGTCTCACATGTAAGAGTTTCTTTCCCTTTCCCCTATATAAATCTGGCTTTTCCCCACTCACATTGATGGATCACCCTTTCTTAAAAGTTATTTTATCGCAATCACTGTCTTGATTGTTCTTGTAATTCCTTGACTTGATGCAGATAAAAGACTTGCATTACCAAAGAAGCTATTCGTGGGGTGGGACCGAGATCAAAGTCTGGTTCGGAAAAGTTGAAGGCCTCTCTGTCTACTTTCTTGAGCCTGTGAATGGGTAATAAAATTTTGGGTGATGTTATGTGTTCGTTGAATGCTGTGTTTCATGCGACTAACTGTTATTTCTTGTGTCTCCTGACCTTTTATTTTTGCTCAAATTATCCATTCTTGTTGTTCTGCTCGAGTTCCATATCGGATAGGATTTATTTTTTATTTGTGGTAGTGTTGCTACTGTGTTAGATTAGTTCATTACACATCTGCTTATTTTAGTAGTCACCAAGACAATCATATGGGTGGTCACCGATGCCGGATTTCCTTTGTTTTACTTAGGTTCTTTTGGGTTGGTTGCATTTATGGTCGGAACAATGATGCACAGAGATTCGACTTCTTTTGCAATGCTGCACTGGAGTTTCTGCAGCAAAGTGGATTTCATCCTGTAAGTACCTTTGCTTTGGAATAAGATTCTGCCTCCTGACGCTCCTGCTTGTACTCTTTTATTCTCGTCAAACGAGTATACAATGTGGTTGGTGCTGATAAACTTGTATATATCTGTCGTGCTTTTGAGCAGGATATAATTCACTGTCATGATTGGTCGACTGCTCCAGTTGCTTGGCTGTTCAAGGATCATTACGTGCAGTATGGCCTTACTAAGGCTCGTGTTGTCTTCACCATTCATAATCTTGAGTTTGGGGCCGGTCTCATTGGAAAAGGCATGGCATATGCAGATAAAGCTACAACAGTGAGTTTATTATGATAAAACTTTCCTTGCTGTTTCTTCTTTTTTGGTTTTTTTGGCCCTTTCTTCTTTTCTGTTTTTTGATGCACTGTTTGTTATTCCATGTCATTCTTTCTGGTACTTTCTTCTTGTTGTTTCCGTGGGTCTGTGCTGTGCCAGTAAACTTCTTTTATTAAGATTATAATTTTTACCAGGTTTCTCATACATATTCCAAGGAGGTTGCAGGAAATCTTGCAATAGCTCCTCACCTTGGCAAATTTTATGGGATTCTGAATGGGATCGATCCAGATATTTGGGATCCTTTCAATGACAACTTCATTCCTGTAAGCATCACGCTCTTGCATTATCGCTGTGTTTGTAGGTTGATCTTACTTTCATGGGGTACCCAGTCTTGCCACTTTGAGCATAAAATTCGCGGTAGTTTTATTGGTTTCTCATATGTATAATGTTTGATCATGCATGCTGTTTCAGGTACCTTACACGTCAGAGAACGTGATTGAAGGTAAACAGGCTGCCAAGAGAGCGTTGCAACAACGGCTTGGCATAAAAGTGGCAGACATTCCGGTAGTTGGAATCATAAGTCGGCTAACTCATCAAAAAGGAATTCACCTTATTAAGCACGCTATTTTTCGCACTTTGGAGCGAAATGGACAGGTTAATTTGCATTCTTATTCCAGAAGCTCCCTCCGAGCTCAATAATTGGTCAATTACTTCATTGTCGAAGTTCTATTCCCATTTTGCGTCATGTATATAATCCATAGTTTTACGGTATTGTAAAAAGAGCTTCATTATGAATGGCAGGTTGTGTTACTCGGTTCAGCACCTGATCCTCGGATACAAAATGATTTCGTTAATCTAGAGCACCAGTTACGGACATCACATAGTGACCATGCTCGTCTCATTTTGACTTATGATGAACCTCTCTCGCATTTGGTAATCTTAAATTTCTGGATCCCTTCCCCTCATTCATTGGACATACTATGCACTTTCATGCACTTACTAGTTCCATGTCAATCGTAGATTTATGCTGGTGCTGATTTCATTGTCGTCCCATCGATATTTGAACCGTGCGGACTAACTCAGCTTGTGGCTATGAGATATGGCTCCATTCCAGTTGTCCGTAAAACTGGAGGTACGCAAATGACCCGCTCCCTGATTCTAGCATGTTTAAAATCTTTTTTCTTCTCATGCAATTCTTTTACTTGCACATCTGTTTTCACCGGCATAACCATTAATCAAGATGTCCATTCAAGATACTTTTGTTTCATTTTCATGTAGGACTCTGCGACACTGTATTTGACGTTGATCACGACAAAGAGAGAGCACAAGCTCAAGGCCTTGAACCAAATGGCTTCAGTTTCGAAGGAGCTGATACTGCTGGTGTTGATTATGCTCTCAACAGGTAACAAATGCGCACATAAACACATAGTAATGACAAGAATAACAACCAAACAAACCTTCATCTTATTACACGGGGATGGTACATAACACACACACATATATACAGATCCCATAGATACTTGGGTTGATTAATTTTCTCGTGATTCAGGGCAATATCTGCATGGTACGACGGTCGGGAGTGGTTCAACTCCTTGTGCAGGCGCGTGATGGAGCAAGACTGGTCTTGGAACAGACCTGCTCTCGACTACCTGGAGCTTTACTACACAGCCCGCAAGTGAACCATCTTACGTGGGAGGAATCTTATTTTGTACGAAGGTCCTAGACGCTGTTTATACGAGGCAAAGTTGTACAGGTTCTATTTGTTTAATTAGCTTACGTGGTTATCTAGTCGGAATAAGTGTAAAGTTGTTACATAACATAGGTAGAGCTCATATAACATGCCTGTTGATTCTTTTGGTGGCACAAAAAGGATGGATCAGCGGAAATGTAATCTTTAGAGCAGAGCTTGATATTTAGTGGGATTTGTCGCATATTTTGTTATCAATCCATATCTCAAATTTCGCACACCTGCGTTTGTTGCCAATTAACCAACAGACGAGATGATTTCCAAAAGACTCTTTTGTACAACCATGAACCATCGATGTGGTTCTCTTGGTAACGAACATATGCAGTTGAATGAGTGCACGAATGACATCAGCTTATCTATATAGCGTGCAACACATTATGTCGTGGAACTTCATGGTTTTCATTTTGATTTCATTATGACTTTGCTCTTGATTCATCAGTCTTCATGTTTCTGTTTTAAGATGATTAACTATTGTATCATTTTTTTAATAAAAAAAGTAATTTCGAGGAATAATTTTTTGTTCAATCGAATGTTAGTTTTTCTTAAAATTATGCAAATCGAGACACATCGACCTGGTCAGAACTCCACACTAACACCTTGTCCCCCCCTTCGGGGACATCTGATGAAATTGGAAAATTAACTATTGTATCTTTACTAAAGACTAAATGTATGAAATTAGCACAAAAGACCATACATCTAACCTTAGACAACTGCCAAAAAAACCCAACATAATGAGATCTCTCATCACCTAAAAATGGTGGCTTTTCAATGAATGACCGTTGAGTACACAATCACACCCACCAATATCGATGTGGGTCATCAAACTTCCTCTCTTTTCTACCCTAAAAATAAACTGCATTTTCACCATTTTCTTCTACCCATTTGCTAATTCTACAAAAAATGTCGGTGAAAGGGAGAGTTGGGGTTGGTGGATTGAGCACAACTCAAGTTCAAGAAACGTTGTGACTAGAAAAATGGCGATTTTGTTCTGCATTGGTAGCTTCTGTGCTGGCGTTTTCTTCACTAACAGGTAGTTTTTCATCTGGGTAGTTGTGGTTTGTGCTAAATTGTTTAGGGTGTTTGGTGGCTTGGGTCCTATTGTGTTGGTGGGTTAGGGTTTATGTGTAGAGAATCATGGAGAGTTGGGGATTTTGGGAGGATTTTTTGTTGTGTTTTGGTGTTGGATTGCGTAGTGATGTTGTGATAGTGAAGTGGGCAAGGTTTGATTTGTGTGATCAATGTTGTTGTTGGTTCATTTGTGAATTGTGAATCTAGTTCTCTTGCACATTGCCCTTTTGGCAAGTTTTTCTTTTTGAAGTTAAAAGAAGTTTTTCTGTTGGAAGTAAAAGAGCATTTCCAATCTCCGCAGTTCTTATCCTCTATAGGTTATATTAGTATGCATTTTACTAAGAGTTTGAGCGTTTGATAGAGCTGGTAGAAAACTTAATCCGGAAAGTGGAGGCAAAGGACTTGAATATTGCTATTTCTATATATTCGGATGAAAATTTCATGGGTCTTCTGCAATAAGGTTCAGCTTTTGATAGATTTTGTTCTTGACAGACCTGCATTTTCATTGTGTTCTATGGTACCAATAAATCGATTCACTTGTGAATTCCACTTCCTATCATGCATGAACATTGATGGCAATGGCAGTGAAGGAAAATGTAATGTCAAAGAATCATGCCCCTTTTTGAAACTTGATCAGAATCAAAGATTGAACCTGAATCCTTGCTGAATTCGCGGAATTGTTCGACAATGTATGACTCAGGATGTCTATGGTGCCTGGAGCAAAAGATAAGGATACCACTGAAGATGAATGGAAATCTTCGAACCATCACCCGGAATTTCTAAGAGAAGTATTATACTCACCCATCTCAAGTTGAGTCAATGGATGAATTCAGAAATTGTGCATTATTTTTCATTTTATTTATGAATTTTCTCCTGTAGCAGAAGCCTGTGAGGCATGAATCTGATAACATTCATATGGAATCCTCGAAGGCAGACGGTATCCTGGAGTAAGCTTAGCTTTCCCCCTCTTTTCTCTTCTTTTTTCAGTTACTCTTATGTTTTCATATTTGTTGATGTTCATTTTCCGGGCTGATGCATGGTGTAGGATGCTGGAGAGGACGATAGCAAACTTGGAGATGGAACTAGCGACGGCAAGATCATTACAGGACATGATGACGAATGGATCTCCATTGTCAGCTGCTGTATCAACAGTAAAAAGAAAGTACTTGATGGTTATAGGGATTAATACTGCTTTCAACAGCAGGAAACGAAGAGATTCAATTCGTGCTAAATGGATGCCTCAAGGTTTGCCTTGCTTCAGCGTTTTTGCTGATTCCTCTTCTGTTGGATCTAGTATCAACCATAAAGATTCTTCTCTTGGTAAACAGGTTATAAACGGAGAAAACTGGAGAACGAGAAAGGCATCATCATACGCTTTGTTATTGGCTGCAGGCAGGCGATATGCCTATACATACCTTCTTAAATTAATGAAAACTCTAATATAATTGATATAGTCGTGTCATGAGTCGCATGCCATCAGATGTCGATACTGTCAATGGTCCATATCATTCGATTCCACACAAGACGCTAAGTTTTGGTTCTGTAGGAGTCTTGTTTCTATAAGCTCAGTGTGAAATCTTTTTGTATAGTTCAACTTTAGGCGGGATTCTTGATAGAGCAGTCGAAGCAGAGGACAGTAAACACGGAGACATTATGATGCTGGTGAGCTTTTTAATCAACATCATCCACGCATTGAAGTCCCTTTAGGTGGGGTCTCGGATTCTTTCACCCATTTGTGTACGGTATAGTGTCCTTGAGATTCGATGCGTTCGAACCCCATAGGTACCTTGACATTTTTGTTACCTCCTATTATGAAGTTTAGTCTGATCTCTCCTTTTAGGTACCTTCTTTTTGCCTAATAAGAACATATTTTACCATCTCAGATGACTTCGCTCTTCCTTTCTGCACTCAGCATGACTCTGTCCCATAGAAGTAGAGAGAACATTTATTTTTCAGATGAAGTTTTTGTATGACATACCATATGCTGCTTTCTTTGTCTGTATGAATAGGACCATGTAGAAGGTTACATGGAACTCTCGGCGAAGACAAAAGGCATACTTCACAACAGCAGTTGGTCTTTGGGACTCCGACTTCTATGTCAAGGTGGACGATGATGTGCATGTAAACTTGGGTAACTCGAAATGGTTTCAAAATTTCATGAATCAGCATATGTACGCTTATCTTTGGAGTAGGAAAAAGGGGAAATGATTTACCCTTGGTTGTCAGCTTCATGTGTGCTCTCTGTTTGCAGCAACACTTGGAACCACATTGGCCAAATATCGCCTGAAGCCAAGGGTGTATATCGGTTGCATGAAATGCGGTCCAATTGTGGCCCGAAGGTAAGTCGATCACATGAACTTACGTAGCTTATTTGAGCATGAATGATAAAGTATGGTTCACATACGTTTGTGCAGGGGAACGAGATACCATGAGCCAGAGTACTGGAAATTCGGGGGTGAAGGAAACAGATATTTTCGACATGCCACAGGACAGTTGTATGCTATTTCAAGGGACTGGGCTACGTATATAGCCATAAACAAGTTGAGTTTTATCCTTTTCCGTCTTCACTGGATTTCTACTTTACGAAACAATTTTTTTCCCATTCATTCTGAATCCTCTTTTTTCATTCCAGAAATTTGTTGCACAAGTATGCTAATGAAGATGTCTCGTTGGGATCATGGCTCATTGGACTTGATGTGGCTCATGTTGATGACCGGAGCGTCTGCTGCGGCACCCCACCTGGTAGGCATCATTTGAGCTCAGGGAGGAAACTTCTGTGCAGTCTCCTTCGATTGGAACTGCAGCGGGATCTGTCGTTCATCCGAAAGAATCCATGAAGTTCATCAGCAATGCGGCGAAGGCAAGCAAGCTGTGTGGAACACCAGGTTCTGAAAGAATTCGGAATACAGAAGTATGAAATACAAGAAGAGTTCCTTCTCAAGAAGTTAATGGTCTTTTATACTCAAAGGAGTATATGTGTACACATAATAAGTAGCAAGCAATGACTGAAGCTGTTTTGCTTCTGGGTTTCTCCCATTTTAGAGAAAGGAGATTGATCCCAAAAGCTGAATAACGAATCCAAAAGATCTCATTATATTTGTTTGATATACATTAATAGAATCTTCTATCATCAATTCGGACTTTATAATTTTTACAACATCTTGTATGAGTTAGGATATATCTAATCCATCATAATAAACAAAAATCTAAGTTACTTTCACCTCATTTATTTTAGGTCATATTATCTTATTTGTCATTATTTTTTCCGTCATCACACCATCACCCTAATGAATTTGCATTCAAGGTGAAAACTCGGTGATTTACTATTTGATAATGAAAGAAAATGCTTACTAACTACATACTCGAGACGTTTCGTTTTAATTTTTAACGATATCAGAAAATTATTTTTTTCACCAAAGGATAGAGTATATAAAATAATCTATCATTATTATTTCACGATAATTACATAAAAAATAATATTTGATCGTTTTAAGAAGTACCGAAAGACATGTCGTTGTAATTGTTTTTAGCCGAAGGGAGTAATATTTTGTATGTTGGCAAAGTAACTTATTTATATCATGTTATCGATCTTGGGATTTGTTTTTTTTATCAAACTATTTTCTCTGTCCCATCATATTTACAACAGTTTTCTTTTTTAATTGTTCAAATTTAATAATATTATCATTTTTGATAAAATTTTCATACAAAATATATCAAAATAATCATTATATGCAATAATACACCCCACTAACTCAGTCTTAACTGATACAGTAAACCTATTATCATTAAAAAAATATTAATTTTTCTTTACCAACTTATACAAAAAATCAACACATATACTCCCTCGTTTTCATAATTCTTGTAACACTTATTATTTTAGACCGTTTCATAAATCTTGTAATATTTACTTTATTTTCTTATTTGAAAATAATTTTATATTAAAATAATCATAATATCCTACTCCCTATCTAAGTAATAAAGTTAATCATACTATGAATCGTTTACGCGATAATCAAACATCATGTTATGTAAAATTATAATGAAACAATAGTGATAGCTTAAGTTATATAATACAACCCTGGGTCAATATTACAATTTTCTTACGTCGCTCATACGAAAACCGAAATTCCTCAAAATACATGTTGAATAGTGCAGTGATGATGTAACGTTACAATTTGAATGGGACAGAGGGAGTATTAAACTCCACTACTTCCTCCTTTATTCTTTTTGATTCTTTCACTTCAAACCCCACTATTATCAACAAAAATCATAATATATTAATAAAAAAATATCAAATTCAATACACATATAAAAATTGATCTGAATCAAACTGTTATAAGATGTATGAAACGAAGATAATATAAAATTACGTGTCATGTCAAACTCTTACAAATAATATAGGACGCGGATAATACAAAGTACCGAGAGTCTTACTAGATTTTTGGATTTTTTTTATTTAACTTAAAAAATGGAAAAGAATGTTTTTTTTAGATAATAAAGCAAAGCACACAAGGGATATCTTGTGATTTCAGCAAAATCCAATCTCACCCAACAAAAAGACTATTGCGTATCACACTTCCACTTATATATATAAATAAACCCAAGTCCCCTTCTTTTTCTTTGATTTAAACGTATAATTACTCTTCTCATCGGTGCTTCAAAACCCTAAGAAAATCATCAACCCCCTTTCGTGCCCAGGTGATGAATCTCTTTAATAAGTAATCAAATTCGAAACTTTGATTGTAAATCTTGTACCCTTTTGAGAATCAAATTCTGGGTTTTGTTTCTCTTGTTGGATAGTTTTGTGGGTAGTGATAGTTTTGTGGGTAGTGAGTATTGTTTTGATGTGAGTTTTGGTATGTTTCTTCGGTGTTTTGTGTTCTCAGGTTGTGATCAGAGTGTTGTTGATCGAGAGATGGCGAAATCGAAGGGGTCTTTCAAGTTGGATTTTCCTTTTGGTGCGTTTTCTTTCGCTTTGGTGATTCGAAAATTTTGTTTTTCATTGGGATTTATGATTGATTGTTGTTGAATTCGCGGTTTGATGATGTGGGTATTCTATGATTTGTTGATTTTGATCCGTTTGATGTCAGTGGTGGATCGTTGTTGATCAGGATGAAGGGTTATGCGAGACTGGTTTCTTTTGTTCTGGTTTTTGTTGAAAGTTACGCTCTTTTGTCCTGGTAATGGAGATTGGAGTCTTAAGTATAAAAAATTGAGATTGGTGATGTTCTTAAGCATTGATCTGTCGAACATGTGTGTTAAACTTTGTCCTAAATTGTTAAACTTGTAAGCATTGAGTTTGTTTTTCAAAGAATATATTTGCCTCTGTGTGAGTCTAGATTTGTTACGTGTGTACGTATCTGTTTGACAGAGGGAGTAGAGGAGCATGATTTGATGCTTTTCCTTTTCTCTCTTTTCGTTATCTTGAAATCATAGCAAACGAAGCAGTTAACTTATTGCATGAAAAATTTATAAAATTGCAGAAACGAGAAAGGCTGAGTCTGCTCGCATCAAGGAGAAGTTTCCGGAGAGAATTCCTGTAAGTTTTCAATTTTTAAGGGGAGATTGTTGGAAACAATGGCTTGATTGTGTTGTATTATGTACAACTAAACTAGGAACCGATGTCGTCGATCATTCCCTGCAGATAATCGTGGAGAGAGCTGAAAGAACAGATATACCCGACATCGATAAGAAGAAGTTAGTCTCGTTTGCTGCTCTTTGTATTCGTCAGCATTTGATTTTATTTCCATATCTAGCTCGATATTGGGATATTCTTTCTCGAGATAGTGCTTTTGTTGTCTTTCAAGTCCAAGCTTCTTTACACGAGCAACATGTTTACTGTTGCTCATGGAGATTGGAGAATGCTTTCGCCTCCCCATAAGCCAGAGCCATCTTTGTATGGTATATCTAATACACTGATAAGCTCTCCAGTATTTCATATGCTGCGCATAGGACTTTGAACAACATCTTGAAATGGTTGTTAATTCATTCATCAAAATCTTATACAACAATAACAACAAATCAAGCCTTTATCCCATCTAGTGGGGTCGGCTACATGAATACGATGGCGTCATTTCAAGCTGTGATGTACATCATCTTCTGTAAGATTATGATAGGTCATATCATACTTCAAGGTTTCACATCTCCTAATAGAAACTGTGAGTGGTCTGCGTTTTACATGACGACACCATCTTAGTCGTGTCTCCCGCATCTTATCTTCTACTGGAGCCACACTCACTTTCTGTCTGATATTCATCAAAATCTTATACCCTGAGAAAATTAACTGAGTAGGATTAAGTTGTCTTTGCTCCAGTTTATAACTTTTGAGGATTTCCTTGCTGATCGAATGAATGAAAGGATATTTGATCTTAGAGTTGAGCAGAGTTTGAGAGGAAGTCTTATTTTTTGACTTGTCATGTCTGTCATTTATTTTCTTCTCTTGTATGTGTTGGAATTTAGTTTGCTGGGGCTATTCATCTGATTGATTCAAGAGTTAGTCGTGCTTTCTAGGTTTTCGCTTATTTGTATTCTTCGCCATTGCAGGTACCTTGTGCCAGCTGATTTGACTGTTGGGCAGTTCGTTTATGTGGTCAGGAAAAGGGTCAAGCTCAGCGCTGAGAAAGCCATATTTATCTTCGTCAAGAACACGCTGCCACCCACTGGTAAGTCTTTTTTCCTATTATAGCACCTTCCACTGGGAACTTAAGATCTGTCAATAGTTGCGTTGTAGCATAGCTTGATGCTAAGGTCTTCGGTTGATTAATGTGATCTGATGTGAATAAAAGACAAGGGTGTTTTCCCCCCACATTTTTCGATTGTAATATCTGATCTTTTGCTGTAATAGGTGCATTGCTGTCCGTGATTTACGAAGAGCACAAGGATGAGGACGGCTTCCTGTACATGACCTACAGCGGAGAGAACACTTTCGGCTCGAGAGTTTGATCTGCTGCAAATGCAGGAACTTGGGAAAAGACGTTGCTCTGCTGAAAATGGGAGCATGAAGTCGGATCTTTTCAGTTCCATTGCTTCAAGACTCATGCTTACATTTTAAAACTGCCAAGTTTCTCTAGTTCGATACATAGTTTTATGTTCTTGTTTTGCTAGGAGTAGAATGTTTGGGACCTTAATAATCCTTCAATCATTTCAGCTTAGTATATCAGGAAGTTGCGTTATTTCTGGAGCATATTCGCCCCTTGTTTTCTTTTATGTAGGAAAGCGAGTGTAGCCATAAGACCTCGATATTTCTCCAGCGTTGGAGAAGCGAGTGTTGGATGCGCCACTGAACCCATCATTGGATGGTTAGTTTGCGATCCATCAGTCGAGGAAATGGTGCTACCTGTTCTTGGTTTGGCGAATGCAGTTTTACTGCAGTAAAACACAAGGCAATCACGATACCATAGGCTACTGATCGGCTTAGTTCGAGCATCGGATTCGAGTTGCCTCACCGCATGATGAATGCAAGACATTGGGGTGGTTCTGGCGTAGTTACAGTTTCAGTTCCCATCCGATTGGTAGGTTGTCATTTATCATCAAAATGCGTTTTGTACCTCATGAATCAGTCTGTGTATGGGTTGTTATAGTAGCGAATTTTATCCCTTCCAAAAGATTATAAATCAACAAAAGTATTGAAAAAATTTAGTCTGCATATAAATCTTCATGTTATATCAAATCGTAGTCTTTGTTATGAATTGAAGAGGGTCGAAGTATCCATCAGTATGGAGGAAAGAAAATATTGTTTTATTAAGTCACATATTATTCATAATTTATTATTTACATAATAAAATGATGCAATCAATTTGAAATATAGATGATAATAATAATCCATCCGTCCCCAATAAAATAAAAATATTTAAGATATTTTGATATTAAATTATTATTATTTATACTATATGTGGCATTCATATATTGTAATTTATCTTTTAAACGTACTTGGTAAGAATAGATCAACGCCACATAATCAATTTGTTTGGCGTTGGTTTTCTCTAGTCCCCACTCTCTCGGTGTTCGTGGTCCAAACAGAAGATCCTCGAATAAACCCTTTCTCCTGCAAGTTCCATCTCAAAAAACCCCTCAAAACCAACCCAAAAAAATTCCACAAAATCGAAAAAGTCAAAAAAAAAAAAGGAAAAAAAAACACCTCGGCCCCACCGCAACTCTTTCCTTTCCACTCCACACATCGCCGCCTGTGACGCCATCGCACACCCAATCAACCCCAAACCCACAAAGCCCCATTTCCCGTCCAGGTTCAATGTACCCGTTCTCTCGGCATCTTCGTTTCCTCATTATATAACCGTCTCACCCCCACTCACCTCTCCTCTCATCACAAAACTCAACAAACAACACAAACAAGAAGAACAATCACACACAAGCTTCGATTATTCTCAGCCGTCGGATTTGGTCTTGATCATAATCGATAATGGCGATGGCTTTGGCTTCTCCTTCTACGGCGATTCCCGCAACTCGATCGAATGCTTCGCCTTCGTCGATGAAATGTATGTCTCATTCAGCTTCGTCTTCTTTGATTTTTTGATTGAATTGATTGGGAAATTGATTGTGGTTTTGTGTTTGTGGTTTGGAATTCAGCTGTGTTGATGATCGGAGGATTTCAGCCGTTGGATCGGGTGAGTTATTCCAGGAGATCACGGAATGTTGTTCGGCCGGTTCGTGCTGCGATGGATGGGAGACGGAACGAGTCGATTGTGCCGGCCCCCGCGGCGGCGACGATCGCGGCTCCGAGTGCTGCTTACGGTATGAACTTTTTTTCTTTCTGAATAATGATTTTATATTCTATTTTGTTACTGAATCGTATCAATAGAAGTGATTTCAGTAGCTAGTTGATTGTTACTGCAGTAATTACACAATGACACGCACTGAAATTGAAGTCATTGTAACGATTGTAACGATGAGATTTGAGATTAGATGATTGATGTTTTAATCTCTAACTCATTTGATATTGTGTTTCGATTTCGACTGTTCTAGGCACACACATGTCTAGTTACATCAGTCGTTTCACGCATCTATTTTACAAATACTTATTAAATGACGTGGCAAAAGTGTGTTTTAACATTAAATTCCTTTGTCATTAAAAAAAGGAAAAAAAGGAAGAAAAAATGGTGAACTGAGCTGCGGTTACTTTACAAAGCACCGTGACAAATACTCCCTCACTTTCAAAATAACTGCGACTCTTGTACTCACACACTGAAATAAAAACAAAAAATAAAAAAATCATTTATACTAAATTCAATCTACTGTTTTAAATAATATCTTCGGAGATGATGAATCGGGAACATTGCAGAGGTGGAAGAGGAGGTAAAGGAGGTAAGGATACAAGAGCATGACGAGGAAGTGGACTATGAGACGCTGGCCAAGGAGCTTGAGAATGCTTCACCACTCGAGATCATGGACAGAGCTCTGGCGCAATTCGGAAACGATATCGCCATCGCCTTCAGGTGATTCCTCTCTCTGGGTTTCGCTTGTTCTTATGAGTTTGATTAGTTGGTGTAATGATGATTGAGAGAGATGCATTAATCTTGAGTGAGTTGATGATGCCTCTCTGTCTATAGAATATGTGTTTGGTTATAGGAGTGCCTGTGCTTGTTAGGATTTGGAAAATAAGTTCCCTACAGGACTAGTTTTGTTGTAGCGTAGACGGTGCTATCACTACTATCTTCGGTTGATGATTTAGGGTATCTATCATCAAAGTGGGACGAACATGGATAATTAACGAATCAGATTGGTGATTCTGAATTAGGGTTTGATAGAATTTTTCAGAAGCACGTGCAACATCTAGGCCGACTTGCAGTATACAGTACTCTTTTGTTGGTATATTCCAAGTATGGGTGCTGGAATGTCAATCCCTCTGCATCAGATCATTCAGATATTTGATTGCCCATGACTGCTCTGAGTAGCTTCTGGTTATTGAGATTTTTTCTGGACCAAACTAAATATATTTGAATGGAATTCCTGAGCTTGATCAAGACTAAATGTAGACTAAGAGCTTTATCAAGACTAAATGTAGTCTAAGAGCTTCGTCTTCTAATTGTTTATCCATATCTCTGAGTTGTATGATCAATGGCGGAGGTGTACTTGTCTCCTTGATATTGAACATTCAATTTTTATTTGCAGTGGTGCTGAGGATGTTGCTTTGATCGAGTATGCAAAGCTTACCGGCCGACCATTTAGGGTCTTCAGCCTGGATACTGGTCGGCTGAATCCAGAAACATACCGTTTCTTCGACACCGTTGAAAAGCATTACAACATCCACATTGAGTATATGTTCCCTGATGCTGTGGAAGTTCAAGCCTTGGTAAGATCCAAGGGTCTATTCTCCTTCTATGAGGATGGACACCAGGAGTGCTGCCGTGTGAGGAAGGTGCGGCCGCTGAGGAGAGCACTGAGTGGCTTGCGTGCTTGGATCACTGGTCAGAGGAAGGATCAGTCTCCTGGGACGAGATCCGAAGTTCCCGTTGTCCAAGTGGATCCTGCTTTTGAAGGCATGGATGGTGGAGCTGGTAGCCTTGTGAAGTGGAACCCCGTCGCCAATGTCAAGGGCAACGACATATGGAACTTCCTCCGAACCATGGACGTTCCAGTTAACACATTGCACTCTCAAGGATACATTTCCATTGGATGTGAGCCGTGCACGAGACCAGTACTACCAGGACAGCATGAGAGGGAAGGACGCTGGTGGTGGGAAGATGCGAAGGCGAAGGAGTGTGGACTCCACAAAGGGAACCTGAAGCAGGACGACTCGGTCCAGGTGAATGGCAATGGGAGAGTCCATGCCAATGGCAGTGCCATGATTCCTGATATCTTTCAATCCCAGAACCTGGTGGCTCTTAACAGGGCTGGAATCGAGAACCTGTTGAGGCTCGAGAACCGGAGAGAACCATGGATAGTGGTTCTGTATGCACCGTGGTGCCAATTTTGCCAGGCCATGGAAGCATCGTATCTGGAACTGGCCGACGTATTGACTGGATCAGGGGTGAAAGTTGGGAAATTCCAGGCTGACGGTGATCAAAAGCCGTTCGCCACGAAGGAGCTTCAGCTAGGCAGCTTCCCGACCATTCTATTCTTCCCTAAGCACTCTTCTCGGCCAGTCAAGTATCCTTCGGAGAAGAGGGACGTGGATTCGTTGATGGCATTCATCAACGCTCTCAGATGATGATGAACAAGCAGCAGGAATTCCGAGGGTGGATCAAAGTATCAGTTTGGTTTTTCACCTATCCAAATAGAAATTGGGGCAGTGGAAGTTGAATTCAAGTTCACTTCTAGCATCTGTTTTTTCGGCTGTATATATACGAGAGACTTACTGATCTTGTAAGTCGCTCAACTCTTTTCGGTTTCAATTTCGTTTGTGTCATTTGTAAGCATAGTGTGCTATAGTTGGAAATAGTTGCAATCCTCGAGTTTCTTCGTTCGATGGATCTGTTCAGTCATGTGTTGGAATGAAATATCAATGGCTGAAGCCTTTTAAAGGATTGGAATGAAAATAGCGATCATTTTTCTCTTGTCCAGAATGTGATCACGAACTATCCAGTTATGTTTCTGCAATGATTCCTGCGATTTTGATTAGTGATTTGATGATCCTTCTCGTATGCTTCCACTGGCGCTTATGCCGATTAAAATGTTTTGGCTTGATGTGTATGAACTAATTAGACGTCATTGGGTACATGGAAGGGCTGAACATGGCGCTGCAAAATATGCTTGGTCAAGTGATCAATCTCTTCATAATAGGCAGAGCTTGGTCCCTTGCTCACGTTTGAGAATGTCTTGGTCGGGGCTCGAACAGAGACAGCCTCGATCTTGCTCTGTGGGGCAATACTTGAAGAATTCTCTCTGTAAAATGTGACCTCCAATTTCTTTGTTGCTGTTACTTGAAGATCAGTGGATGTCAGATGCGCGATACAGCGAGGAGGAACCGGAAATTGCTGGAGGCGATGGTGCAGCGGTGTAGTTCTAAACCAGAAGCAGGACATGGTAACAGAAGACTGGAGCTCGAGCATCACTTCACATAGCTGCTGGTCATCGTTATCTTTCAGCAGTGTCTCCGTATTGGTGCCACTTTCAGGTAATTTGGTTACGCTGAATTTTCATAGTCCTCCGATTTAGAGATTAAGACATCGTGTTTCATTGTTCGAGATTAATTTCTTCTCATGCCCACGTGACACATAGCCCGTCCTATATCCACACATTGTTATGATTAACCGCCAGATGTGTTCAATGCCGCCCAAACAACAATTCTAGCGAACTGGAATATCAATGGAAAACTTCGGTTCGGGACGGGACGGTAAAACTTCTTACATTTCGAGACCTGTGCCAAGGCTTGGTGAGTACAGAGTTTAGATACCAAGCACTCAACTTGTCGCAAGTTAATGACCTGTTTGATATTGTCGTTGTTTTTTTTTTTTCTTATTGATTGATGAAATAAAAATTTGACGTATTAATTTTTGTTTTACAAACGAATAAAACGAAAATAAAAAAAATGATTTTTAATTTTTATTTGCTGTTGTATCTGAATATAACATTCTTACATAAAAATATTTTAATTTATGTAATGTTTTTGGTTTTCATTATTGATTTTTTATTTCTATTATCGGTTTTGATTTTTATTGTTTTGAATAATGATATCAAACAATCCCTTAATTATCTAAAAATATTTTCATGAGTTTGACGCTCGAATTAGTATGAACTAAGACTTATCTCGTATCTGGTGCTCATCTCGGGAGATTCGGATTACTTGTTTACGGGATCCAGGAAGGTGTGGATACCTAGAAAAGATTCAGTGAAATGCACATGAAATGAGACGAGAAATTCTCTTGTGATAACGTATAAGTGACGACCAGACTCAATACCTGTGAAAATATGGCAAGAGGGGGGCGAAGAGGAACAAGACAAGATGGCAACATGTGAATGACAGACATCGCAGAGAATTCAAATTAAAGTCTGTGATGGTTTCCAGTTGTAGTCTAGCTGAGCATTTACATTGGAGACGGTGTCGGTGGGGTTTAACCCTTCTACATCCCCATATACCATTTCTCGCGATATTATTTTGTGTATCGAGCCGTAAAGGATTGAACTCGAAACATTATTTAAGAATAATCAAACTCGCTACAATCTGCCTAAAATAAAGTAAACTCGTTACAATCTTTGTTGAATAAACTAAGATCGGCTTATTGATCTTGAAACTTTCCATCATCTGGCATGATCATGTGAAGAAGCGGTCCATGAGGTCAGCAAAACCTGCAACTCTGCCAAAACTTAGCTGTGAATGCTTGCACATTCCTTTCAAAAAATTTTCAAAGTTGAAATAATCATATTAATGGTTTGAGGATTTATGGGGCCAATTTTGTTGTGTAATTTATTTTGGATCCGACATTTGTGGTGCTTGTTTGGTACTGTCTTGTTCTATATGCAAATCAAGAGTTACCTAATCCGTAAAAATATACCTTTGTTATCGCTCATCATAACTTCATAAGTACTCCTATATGTTATTTTTACTTTTATTTATAACAAGGATACACCAAGATGAGTAATTGGTCCTTTTGACCATGAGCCATGAGGTTATAGGTGTATCTTGGCATCATCACATTCTAAACTAGATTGTACGAATATGTTCATTTCTTTTGAAGCAGGATTCAAATTCTTGTTTTTATTTTTACACCAATTTTGATATGAATAAGATGTATATCAATGGATATTTTATTATCTGTTTTAATTTTTGATAAAATTAGTTTTTCGAAATTAAAACAAACAAGTATTGACATGAGATCGAGAGTTCAATCACTATCCTATTTCATATTTCATGCTCCAATTTAGATTTTTGATAAATTTGATTTATGAATAGATTATGTGATAACAGTGTCATACTAGTGCGTGCTGTAAAAGCAGGGGATTCGTGAGTGACAAACTTGCTTAAATGCAAACCCGCTTTCTACCAAAGGCACCATAACCATATCCTCAACTCTCCCAACCTCTCAGCTCCCTTTTCATTCCCCAAATTTCTTCACTTTTTGCCTCACATGCACAAACTCCTCAACTGAATCTAGCATTTTCATCCTTGCCAAGAACAGCACAGGTTTGGGCAAAGAAGAAGAATGAGAGAAAGCAGAGCAATGTGCTGCTCTCTCTCAATCTCGTTGTCCCAAATCTTGCTTGTTCTGTTCTTGTGCTTTCAAGGCATCAATGGTGACAACCCTTATAGGATTTACTACTGGAAAATCACTTATGGGGATGTCTACCCTCTTGGTGTCAAGCAACAGGTACCCCCATTTTTCACTCTTGGTTTCTTTTGTTCTTTCATATTGTGGTATGTTGGAAAATGTTAAAGACAGTCTTTTTGATACTGAATGTCTGATTCTATGGGTCTTTAGAACTTGTTTTATTGGAAGATTAGTAAAGTTAAGTGCTTTTTTTAAGGAATGCCCTAATGAACTTTGTTATTTTGGGTTATGATTTGGGCAGGGGATATTGATAAATGGTCAATTTCCAGGACCACAGATTGACTGCATAACCAATGACAACTTGGTCATCAACGTCTTAAATTTCCTAGACGAGCCATTCCTCCTCTCTTGGTATGTATGTTTTCTCCATTTCCTATGTTTTCATTATCCCAAAATTCATCCTTTTTTGTCTTCAAAGTTCTCACTTTTCATTCATCTCCAGTTGAATTGTTATTCATCGGTACTATCTCTGTCGCATAGTATAGCGAATAATTTGACCCGATATATGGATTTTTAATAACACTGGAGTGTAAGTGAGGTTTAAGAGGAAAAATGAGATAGGAATAGATGATACGTGTACGGTAACAGATCGTGATTTGGTATGGTGTTTTTTATAAGAAAATATTATTAAATATAATATGTTGATTATATTTCAGAAAATTATCTAAATATATAGTTTTGGAAAATTAATTTCAAAAACATCAATGTGGGATTTAAATTCTTAAAATATATAATTTCAATGTTTTTTTTTTCTCCTTTCACAATCTCATTTTTCTTCACCAAATTCACCTTCGTCTCTGCTCATCATCACCGTCCCTTCATCTCCGCTGCAGACAATGAACCCAAGTCGAAGAAACTTTTCGATATCTTTGAAAAAAGTCAATTCAACAGTGACTTTGATAACATAAGTTGATGATTAGGGAGGTCGACTGATTTTTTGAGGTGTTGATTCAAGTAATTTCTTCTTGGACAATGTTTTTGGTATTGTTGGTGTTTCGTTCCGGATGAAATTGTAATTGAGAATTTTTGGTATTTTTGAAGATGATGTTGATTTTTTTGTAATATTTTTTGTTTCCTTATGATCGACCAATTGATGGAGATGGTTTATGTGAACTGGGTTTGTGGATTTATATGCGAAATATGAACGGTGGGGGATGTAAAAAAGGTGTTCGACGAAATATCTGAAAGGAACAATATTGATCAAATGTTAAATGTTTTTGTTGTAAAGATTTTGTGTTTTTTTAACATTATTTTCTTCATCATTAGAATATTTTTTTATAGTGTAACATATGTGAATAAAAGTATTTTTTTCCTTCAGACGTTTTATTTTTTCTTTAGACGTTCTGTTTTTTTCTTATGACGCTCGGTTTTTTTTCAGGCGCTCTGTTTTTTTTTCTTCAGGCTTTTTGTTTTTTTTTTTCCTTCAGACGCTCTGTAAAAGTAAAAATCACAATCTGATCGTTCCGTAACATGTATTAGGTTGAAGTAAGTAACTTATATAATCATAGATGTTTTATAATAATTTATAAAAAAAATTACGTTTGATCATCATTATGTATGTATTAAATTTTATAAACACACATATAAATCAAAATGTTATAAAGTAAATGAGATGGGAAGAAAATGAACTTATAAGTTTGAATACAGATTATTTTTATGAGGAAAATAGAATGTTTAGCTTGGCCTAGATTAAGATGATTGAATACTTGATTTAATTAATGAGCTGTACTGGAACGTACAACTGCATCTTTGCAACTTGTTTGTTTTACAAATTGATTACCAATACTCAATCTTTATGAGTAGTACTATTCAATGAGAGTTTTTTGGTTCATTAAAAAAAGCTGTAGCTTACTCGTCGGTGTTGCATAATAGTTGTCTTCAAAGGTTATTCATTGTACATACGAGGCATCGAATTTGGTATCAAGGACACTCTTCTAATGCGACGAAGCTTTTGAATTTCAAATCAATGTGCCAAAAGGGAAGATTGTAATGTTTGATTGGTGAAGTGAATTAGAAATAATCAAAAGAGAGTACATCTATGCTGCGGCGAGATATATGTAGAATTGCCCTTGTTATTGTTTCGAGATGTTCTTAGATGGTATCGGAACTTAGATTACATGGTTAAAGAAAGAATTGTTTCGCCTTGAAACAATCTTTTTTTACTAGTGGAGCTACATGAATGTTGCACAATACCAAAATTCGAGCAGCATTGTTGAAATTTAGTGCTGTTGATAATGGTTTCCTGGTGTTGAGAGCAGGAATGGGCTGCAAAATAGGAGAAACTCATGGCAAGATGGAAACTACGGCACAACCTGTCCGATCCCGCCAGGCCACAACTTCACCTACAACCTCCAAGCCAAGGACCAGATTGGCAGCTACTTTTACTTCGCTTCCCTCGGCCTTCACAAGGCTGCGGGCGCATTTGGCAGCATCAGGATCCTTAGTCGTCCGCTGATACCGGTCCCCTTCCCTGCTCCCTCGGGCGATATCACCATTCTCACTGGAGACTGGTTCAAGCAGACGCACCGTGTAAGAAATAACATTCCTTTTAGACGGTTAATAACATTTCCTATTGATGTCACATGATTTGCTGATAACTATCCAAAATGAACTAGTTCCTGGGGAAGTGTCCAAATGATGTCGCGAAAGTGACCATTCCCTGATCTTTTTCTGTGGTGTTTGTTGATGTAGGAGCTGAGAGGGATATTGAATAGAGGGCATACTCTTCCGTTCCCTGACGGGCTTCATATCAATGGCCGCGGATGGAACGGAGATGTCATCACTCTCGATCCAGGTACCTTGTTATGTTATATTTTGGCTGGCCTCTAGTCTCTCTAGGACTACAACCATTTGTTTGATGAGAAAATACAAGAATTTTGTTTGATAGCATTCTAAGGTGTTGAAATTAAGATTGTCAAATTGTATCCATTGCTGTAAGAGTATAAGTACCCATGATAATGCATTCCCCTCGGCGTGCAAACAGGTAAGACATATCGGTTTAGGGTATCAAATGTGGGAATCGCGACTTCCATAAACTTCAGAATCCAAGGGCACATGATGAAGTTGGTGGAAGTCGAAGGCTCACACACGGTGCAGAACATGTACGCCTCCTTGGACATCCATCTGGGTCAGTCGTACTCGGTGTTGGTCACCACCGATCAACCCCCTCAGGACTACTACATTGTTGTTTCTTCACGCTTCAACTCTCCGGTGCTTACTAGCACAGCTGTTCTTCACTACAGCAACTCGTGGAAGAAGGTTTTCGGTCCTCCGCCTTCTGGTCCTACCATCGAGATTGCTTGGTCCCTCAACCAAGCTAGAACCATAAGGTACGAAACTTTCTGTGTTGATGAATTGACTCTATCTAAACGAACAAACCTGTATTAGAAGGTCCTCAGATATTGTGAAATTGACCGTCGATATAACTTTTCTCACCCAGGCGGAATCTGACAGCCAGCGCTCCAAGGCCAAATCCTCAAGGCTCATACCACTACGGCATGATCCCAATATCGCGCACTATTGTTCTAGCTAACTCAGCTCCCATCATCAACGGCAAGCAGAGGTACGCTGTCAACAGCGTCTCATTTGTCTCGTCGGACACTCCATTGAAACTAGCCGACTACTTCAAGATCCCCGGTGTTTTCAATATCGGGAGCATGCCTAGCAGCCCATCTTGGGGTCCAGCTTATCTCCAAACAGCAGTCATCCAAGCTGATTACCGAGCTTTCATCGAGATTGTGTTCGAGAACTGGGAACAAAATGTTCAGTCCTGGCATGTTAATGGCTTCGCCTTCTTTGTTGTCGGGTACGCTATTTGGTCTTGGTTGACATGATTCCATAATTGTAAAAGCGATCCGTATGAGCTAATTTGTGGAACTTGATCAGGATGGATGGTGGGCAATGGACACCTGAAGTGCGGTCGAGATACAATCTGAGAGATGCAGTTGCTCGCTCCACGGTTCAGGTACGACGCTAGTATATATATTCTTCAGCTGCTTATCAGCAGAAACTTTCGATTAATCCAATGACAAAACTCAAAACTCTTATTTGTTTCTATAGGTTTATCCCAAGTCATGGACGGCGATATACATGTCGTTGGACAACGTTGGTATGTGGAACATAAGGTCTGAGGACTGGGCAAGGCAGTACTTGGGGCAGCAATTCTACATGAGAGTTTTCACAACGGCTACTTCGTTTAGAGACGAGCTTCCTATCCCGAGGAACGCTCTTCTTTGCGGCAGAGCTAGAGGTCGGCACACACGGCCTCTTTGAGGTACTCGTCTCTTGAAACGATTAAAGAGAAGAGAAGGGAATGCGAAATGTACTCAGACATCGACGCCTTTTTTCCCCAAATATTGCCTCGCACAATGGAGTTATGTCACGAGGGGGTGACGCTTATTAGTTAGGTATAAACCTGTCCTATGTTGAGCTCATGTTGTTATTTTTTTCGTGTTGAGATGTGTTCTACGTTTCATTGATTCATAAGATTTTGATTCGGGATTGAAGTGATAACAGGAGAAAATATTTGTTCTCTGTTTCTTTAGAGAAATAAACTATGTACTTCATCTACTGGATCAATGAAATTATTTTTAGCATATGCCGATTTCTGAACTTGCTATGTGCGACAAGAGATTTCGCGCAAGTGATGACTAAGGAGCCATTTCTTGGCTTGAGTTGGTTCGTTTTAATCGTAAGAATTTGCAGCTGTTATCTTCATCGTGCTCTGAGTAGATCTCGAAAACATGGCCGCCAAAACTCAGCTGTACAATGAACTGAATCTTCCACAACTAGTTTTCTTTTACTAGGAAAGAATGCAACAGTTGACTCTTGGCATATTTCGAGACAAACTTTGGTGTCAATAATATGAAAAACGATACTATGTGGAAACTTTTTGTGAAACATTAACGATACCAATACCTTGCGTATTCAAGGGTTGTGTTGTGACGGCCGGACCTCCAGAGCATCTCGGAGGTCAAATGAGGGCGCCTGGCGCCTGATGATTTGACAAGAATATGTATAAATTGATTTGTTGTTATGTGTGTTTAGACTATCCACACAATATATCGTAAGCATTTCACTCGTTGGGGAATGAATTTAATTCACTTGCATTCTTGATAGCACTACAAAATGTTCCGATCTTAACATCCCTACTACTGCTGTGCAGCCTTTCCTTGGATTCGTAGAGTCAGGTTTCCCATTTACCCACAATGGAGGACCCCACCAGGCAGGCGGCCACGGGTCGTAACGCACTCTTCGCATAACAAATCCACTTTGAAGTTGACTTATTCGCTCGGCCAATCGTCGAAATGTGTACGAGATATCATAAGGTCCAATATCTCAATAGTACCTTTGTCTAAAGCTTCGAATGAGACTTCATATCCGAAATGCAAGAACGATCTGAGTAAAAAGTCATTCAAAACTTGATCGAAGAACCCGTGTTTCTTAAAGAAGCCATAGAGTCGATTACTAAAAGAATAGTTATCTTGGAGGACAGATGATAGTAAGACTGGCAAAAGGGGAGAGTGCGAAATGAACGTGAAGTTAAAGAAGACGAGAAGACAGCCATTGGGGTGTTGATTCCGATGCTCCCGATATCAACATTCCGGAAGTTGCCCTTGAGCAAGGTAGCTTCCATGCTGCTGATTCATACAAAAATGAAGTTATCCTTCATGATATTTGAGCCAGTTCGACCAATGTGACAGGGATATGACTTATAGGTTCCCTTCACACCAAAGAATTAGGCTTGGGGAGTTACCGAAAGCCAAGAATATTCTCTTGTGCGGTCTTCAACGAAGGAAAGGGTTAGAAGTTAAAAAATAAGGCGAGTAGTAGTTGTTAGTTCATATAGGAGCTATAGCCGTTTCATTCCTATTGGTTGTTATGATGTTCCATATTCAAATAGCGAAGATTCACGAAGAAGTATTGCGTTATTTACCTGTGAGTGGTATTATTGGACCGATTTTTGGTGGGAAATGTTCTTCATTTCAGATAATGAAACCATTCCATTACTATCAATCCAAAGAAATACGACCTCTCTGAGATATACGGTTTATGCCGGAAAGATACGAAGTTGGACGAATTGATCATGTTGAAGAGAAATAGTTACACCAAGCATATGGAATAAAAGCCTTATACAACATGGAACAATGAGTTCTTTGAAAGATATATGTTGTTCATGGGGACGGCTTCCATTTTTCGATTTGCAGCAGTGTGTTAACTCGACCAACCTGTAGACCAAAAACTGTATGTATATGAATCTCAACATGAAGATGCAGGGTGAAAGCATAGCAACTAGCAAGCAAAGCCAATAACAAAAATACTCAATGTCAAGGAATTTGGAAAAAAGTACATTGCATAGAGTATCCTGAAATAAGTCTAGGATCATGATTGAATGATGTCAGCACGTGACAGTCTTTTGCATCTTAGAATATCACTAGAGCATAACATGACGGTAAATCCTCTCATAAAAGGGGTCGAAATTTTTCTACTGATATCCTTCGGAAGTTCCACAAACGTGCATTTTTGGTCTTAGAGATCATACCAGAAGACCTGCCCTGGACAGGTCGGTATTCAACGGTATTCAACTAAAATTTGACCCCTCGCTTCAAAGAACTGTATTACTCTGGTAAACCTACATAGTCGGGCATGTGTCCAGGATCAAGCTTCACTATTTGAGTCCACGACTCGACAGCTCCGTATTCTCTCATGATCCACAACTCTAAGCCAGCAGACGGATTTGAACTCCACAGTGCCAGCTAAGAACTGAGACGGCACGACCACTTCCCAATACTTCCCAAGGCATCTAAGATCAAGCGCGATGATGACACAATTTTCTTTTTTACCGACGGATTTCTTGACAAACCAATGCAGGGCATTGTTGACAAGCACGCTGGACAACTGATCGCGTTAACCAGAAGTCCTATTTGCAACACGTACTGATCATTGCTCCAGGGAAGCCGGCAACTTTGCCACGAATCCTTGTTCATACTATAAACATCAACCTTAGTGGTCTCGAGCGCATGCTCCCAGAGCTCGAATCCCTCTCAAACCGCGGCCTCTTCACAAAATCCGAACTCGCAATCATCATCAAACAGCGCCGCAAGTTCGAGTACAGAATCCGTCGACCGAGTCCAATCAAGCAGGATTTCATGGATTACATCGAGTATGAAAAGAGAGTCGATGAATTGAGAGTGTTGAGGATGAAAAGGGAGGGTGGGGAAGGGAAGG
>JAOVYX010018572.1:0-19928 GCA_035668315.1 Drosera spatulata
TTTTTTCATGATCATTTCTAGCGATCTTAATGATACAAACAGAATAGCAGATTCAAGTGGTTTGAGCAGGAAGGATATGTGATTTACCTCAACTTTGGTGCGATACTCTAAGATGGAACTACAAACATGACAGTTTGCTCTATGAGATGAGTTGTTGTGTTGATTTGTTCTTACAAACGCGAAAACCTGCATAAAATTAAAATGCTACCACAGGTCATTCATACATGGTAGGATGTTGACAAAGAAGCATATAAACAAGAGAATAAGAAGTCGAAGTACTCAAATAACCAAAAATAAATTAAATGACAATCAAACATGCCCTACCTGCTCTCCACAATTTGGACAAGCACCTTTTAATCCCACCAAATCATTCCTCCACAACCGTTGAATGCTCCAACTATAAGAAGAAAAGGAAAATAAATTCATAAAAAGGAAAAAGATAAGCTAATACCGATTGATATATGTACCTTGTAAAGGTCGGAAATAAATTTTAAACTCCATTCAACTCCCAATCCATATAGAAATAGCAAAATGCGATGAAGGAACTCCACAATCATGGGAGCAATGCAAAGTACGGAATAATGTGAGCAAGGCAGGAATAATGTGAGCAAGGTAACAAAGTACCACAAAAAATGAACTAGTTTACCTAATGGCATAAATTAGGAAACCACTGATTGTTTACGTAGATCTAACAACATCAAAAAGATGCAAGGGCAGAGAAAAGAAGGGCAAAGAAAATGTCGAGGATCCAAGGATAAGTAAGATAATTACCAGAAGCTGAAGCAATTGGAGTTCCAATCAGACAACCCAACACTACAAAAAGTACTTCATTTAGCATATGTAAATACTCCATGAACGGTGACTGGTTATCATAGTGCGAACCCGCGTTTAATGTTTCCTGGTAAGCTGCATTGCAAGTGTACAATATCGGTACAAGGCAAACAGAGCTCCCAAATAACAAGATAAGAATCCAGACACTGGCCAACAAAAGGACCTGTGAGAGGTCTTCCTGCCCTACATGCATACCATCAACTCGTTAATACTCATATAATCTCATCATACACAAATTGAATTGATAATGAAATAGTGAATGAAAATAAAAATTCGGCGTGTGGCTATCCAGATCAATATATTTGATAGGATCGAACTTCTGTAAGATTAGTCGTTGATCAAGTCACGAACAAGTCTATCTGTAGCATAACAAGAAAAGGAGAAAACCAAATCATCCCAATGTAGTGAAATCTTAAACTCTCTATAAGGAAACCATTTCAGCCTAAGGAAGGTAAGATGTGGATTACGAAGGAACAAAATCATGCTATGTATGAAGCTCGGAGAATCGAGAGGCATTACAATATACGCAATTGGTCAGCATGTCAGTCATGGACTCTGATTACCTCAGCATCTGAATAAGTGGACTGTCTGCGAATGCTACACCGTGGGTACTTGACAACGGATTTTGAGCCATAAGTCCTCAACTTTAACTGCATCATGCATTATAACTTCCCGTCAGAACATCCCACGAAATTAATCCAGCATCTCCTAAAGACAACGTTTTGATTGATTTGGGCATTTCCCATGCAACACTATAGAATTCTCCCATATCATACAAAGAGAATGAGAAGATCTCCTAGAGTAACTGTAATTTCTATTTTGTTTTTCAGGAAGTTCATCCTTCCAACAGTCTAGCCTGGAATTGCTTCCAACCATAACGGTTCCGTATAAGCTGGCATTTATAGGGTGAATGAGAACAGATGTATACAAGGTAAGTGAATTTATTTCTAGTGAGGATAACAAACTTCTTTATAGGCAACCAACCTGGGTTGGCCTAGTGATGTTCGACTCAACCTTCTTCTTGAAAGTCTTGGATTCGAATCTCACTAGCCTCAAAATCCAGGTTGGCCACGTCCGTTGACTTCGGTCAAAGCTTTACCCGATGCTGATGGGGGACTCCTTGTCAGTGTTCGGGGGATTAGTCGAGGTGTGCGTGAGCTGACCCGGACACCCTCGTCACAAAAAAAAAAAAAAAAAAAAAAAAAACCTTCTTTATAGGCTACAACACGCTGAACAATCTGTTGCCTCACAAGGGTCATACTCCCTAGTCCTTTATGGGGGGGGGGGGGAAGGGGAAGAAGAAGAAGCAAGTATGACGGCATGACTGAGCTTCATGTACCGAAATATTACAATCCCCCTGCCGATGGAGCTTAACTCCAATTTGACCACCAAAGGAATGATAGAAAGCTACTTCATCTTCTCCGTATCCACCATATTGTGCTCCATTTCAGCCCATCCATTTTCTGACGTAACTACTTAGGCTCTCTCTTTTTTTATAAGAAGCATAAAATAATACAATGATGGCGGTCGAATTGAGGGTGACTGACTCCAAGGGCGCATGGTACTGATCCTGAACCTTGATTCAGTTTTTGTTTGTCTAGGCGACAAATCAAAACTGTTTGCACTCATACTCATTCGCATAATTTCAGATGAAGAATCAGAAGTAGAACAAAGAAAAATCCGTAGCGGTTTGGTTTTCACCACTTTAAAAAGCAATATCAGAGAGCCCCAAAATAACTCATTCAACTCAGAAGATGAATCGAAGCATAAAGCGAATCTGACCTCAACTCTGTCGAACATGTCATCGAGTATTAACGGAGTACCATTGTAATACGCATCTCTTGCCTATCAATGAATGAATGAATGAATGAATCAAATCAATCAACTAGATTCACAAGATGTTAAAAATCGAGGCACTGCACATACTTGGCGATAAAGCGCCTCGAGAGTCTCCTGGCTCTCGGTCTCCACATTAGCGACGAAGATGCAAGACGGACCTTCAAGCGCCACCGTGGAATCGCGCTCACTGATGGCCGAGAATCTGCGGCGACCGTTCATCGATGTCATCACTCTGATCGATCGAAGGCATAGATGGCGGGAGAATCGATCGAATTTGGATCCGATAAGGCGAGGATGGGAGAGGATTCCCGACATCGGCGCCGATGTTGATCGTCGAGGGTTCCGAGTCGTCGAGATGAAACGCTGCGGTTCGGGGGATACTTGCGGTGTCGTGTGGTTTATGTGCGGGACGTCGTTGCCAGATTGTGTGTGGATCAGAGTCTCAGGGGCCCGGTAAGTTACAGTTGCGATGAGTTGGAGCGTGTAATGTTTGAGGTTAAAAACTTAAAAACACTTCATTGCTGATTTTTGTTTCTTGTTGCGGTAGTAAATTCAAACATGTGATATTTGTTTCAATATAGCAAGCATGATTTCAAAAATAAAATAAAATAGAAAGATAGAAAGATCTAATCCATGAATGCAAAACAAATCAAACTAAGCAAAGCAATTTAGCAAATAACGACAAGCAGATAATAAAATTAGGGTAGGATTTGAACATTAAAAAAAAGGAAGAGTAGGGTTTAAACTTTAAACATGAGGCATGCGGTGTGTGATGTGAGAATATGAAATCCATTAGAATGGTTTAAACTTATTGCTCACTGCGTTTGGACTTTAGATGACGGCTTAGTCCATCGTATTAGAGCAAGATGAAAAAAATGGAGAGGAACCTCGAGCGTGTTATGTAATAAGAGGATTTATTTGAGGTTGGAATGCAAATATTACTGTGTGATGGTAAGATCAGTTTTATTGTATGGAGTCAAGTGTTGACTTATTAAAAAAGCTTAAATAAACAAAATGCACGTCACAGAAATGAGAATGTTACGATGGACACGTGAATCTGTTTCGGAGATACAATCTCAAATGGAAAGGTTCAAGGGAGGTTTAGAGTCTTGGCTATTGAAGATAAAATACGACAGATTTAGCTAAAATAGGTAATTTGGTCATGTTATTCGTAGGGAGCTAGAAGCTCCGGTTAAGCGTTCTGTGACTTCATCGAGTTGACGAGAAGTAGACATAGTGGGGGAAAACCAAAGAAATATTGGGACGAAGCAATCAAACAAGACCAGACATTACTCGGGTTAACAAGTGACACTGTTCTTAATAAAGTTATGGGATAGTAGTAGTTACTATCTTATGATCACCCCCTAAACTATACTGTATTTATATTTGACTATCTAAACTATGAAAATAGTCACATAATCTCCTCAATTTTATTAACCTAAATACAAATACAATTAAAATGATTTTCACTTTTTTTTACATATAATGATTTTTTTATCCCTTAATTCCATGTCAAATTCCCTTCCCCTCACTATGTCCCACCTCCGCCACTTCCGGAGAGGGGTAATCGATTAAACAAATTGAATAGTAAAGGATTGTTCTAACCTCCTAACCATCCAAAAATAAAAATAAAAAAATACAAAAGGATTTACAGCATTTTTCATCATCGAATCCTGTGTTGTCTCAGTGCTGGACAATCGTCAATCCAAATCCATCCCTTCCATCACTCCCCCCTTCTCCACCTACTTCTTTTCTCCTCACCTCCACTCTTCTTCCTCTCTCGTCCTCATCGTCCTCCGTTGTCTTCACCACACCCCTTCCCAAACCTCCGTCCCCTCCTCCATCTTCTCTCTCACTCCCATCATCTCTTTCTCATCCGCCTCCTCGACGCCACAGTCACTGACGATCATCATCACATCTTTTGGGGCCTATGTTTGTAATATATGATTATGTCATATAACTTTCGAATCCAAACACTCTCTTGTAATTAAGCTATTTATGTTTACAAACGCTTTGTGATTTGAATCTCAAGTTTTGAATTAAGTTGTGACGGTGATGCATCCAGCCAATGTGGGCATCACATTGCACGAATGTTGATACAATCGTTCTCTTTTTAGTAAATGTTTAATCTAATAAAATCAAATCAATCTTATGTTGATATAGTGCGTCTCATTAATTATTTTTATAATTGTTATCGTAAAACTTATTATTTATAGAAATATTTTTTTTTATTAAATTTCATAATAATTCAATAAACACATAAAATTCTATCTATATAAATTGAAACGTAGAGAACAATATTTGTTGGGCTTTTGGCATGAGGTGTCAGAGACTCGAGGTTCGTCGGAGAGGTATGGCGAGTTTTGTCATTACAATGGACGGGTGGGAAATGGGGAGGGTGAGTACTGAGTAGCAATCGGCATATGAGTTGTTTTAGGCTTCTCGACCCAAAAGAAAATCGAGTATAAAGTTGCCTTGGGCTTTACGTAAACAGAGAATCGAAGACATGGCCACTTAAATATTCAGGCCCATTAAGTATCGATAAGATAAGCCCAGAGTCTGAAATCTTTGCAGCAATTATTTGGGTGGCCCGATAACGGATCCACGAGAGCATGAGGCCCAAATCAGTTGGGTTTTCCGACATCAGGCTTAGCAGGCCCAAGTTAGTATTTTGCTTTTGTTATTACGTTAGTTTGTGATACCAGCCATTACAAGAGTTCAGTTTCACATACTAACAAATACTTCCTCCCCCCTAAAATATAACAAACGTTTTAATCCGACACACGAATTTATACATATATTGAATTTTTATGAGATTTGATGAAAAAAGAGTATTTTTTTAATGATAATGGGGTGTAAGTGTGGTATAAGAGAGAGAATGAGAGAGTAAGAGAAACGAGATAGTGGATGCAATATAACAAACAGTGATTTATTTTGATTTTTTTATGTGAAAAGATTACTAAATATGAAATGTTGGTTATATTTTGGGATGATCGAAATAGAAAAATGTGATCTATAATATGGGACAAAGGGAATAACACGCAACATTGAAGCAGTATAGCACTAAAACCTCGACAAGAGACAATACTCAAATCACTAGCATCAATAAGTAGAGAACCCCACATACATTAGATCATACTCAATTCCATTTTGATTAACGAAAATATATAGGCATAGATATAAACGGGTTTTCCTACACAAGGGAAAATCATGAATAAGTCAACCTTAGGTTAGGCCAACATTTTAGAGTTGGAGCATTTTCGTCGGTTCAAGTACCATGTAAACGGGTCAATGCGCAAAGAAAGGCCCAAACACAAAGGCAGGCCCAAACGCGAACGTGAAACGGGACCCAAATACTGACAGCTGATTGGTACTACAATCAAGAATCTAAAATCGTCCGAGCCGTTGATTATCTTCATAATTTGGGGACGCTTCACGCGGATCAATATTGGTTTTGAAAAAGTCTTTCGTCCCACTCTTATTTCACCCACATGTCCCCAAAAATCCAAAAACCAAAGAGAAAAAAGAAAATGTCAAGCAGTGATTCCAAGAGCGGAAATTGCGGCGGCGCAACCGGCAACAACCCCCTTGCCGGCGCCGGAGACGCCGCGGAGTCGCCGGAGGCGTTGGCGGCATTCACGATCTCTGTAATCGAGGCTCTCGACGCGAGGTGGAGGCACGCCGCCGAACGGCTGCCGAACGGCGTGTGGTGGACGGTGCGGTACCTGACGTTGATCCGAAACGACGACAAGATCCGACGCAAGGTTCTCTGGAGAATCAACTGAGGCGAGCGGTGATCGCGCACGGCGCCGTTGTTCCTGTAGTATTGACGAAGGCGCAGTCTAGGGATTCGCCATCTAGGCGGTGGTGGAGTCGAGTGGCGCCGGTGATTGTTTCATCCGTGAAGGTTCTTGCGAAGAAGATTGGATCTGCGGTGGGTGAGGCCGCAGTCAGCCGCCTCGCCGACGCCGTTCTCTGCCTAGATGTAAGCAGATTCACTAATAACTTGAAGTTTCTTGCGAATTTGCTTGGTTCTGCAATGGTCGAGACGAACAGTACGGTGACTGATTCGAATCTGACGGAGCCGGAGACGGCGAATCTCACTGTGCCGACGCCGCCGTGACCGGCAGTGGTTCCGGTTTTACCGATGCCGGACGATCCGAGAATGGTACTGAGCAGAAGTGAGATGCCGATCTTGGCTCACCGAGATCTTCTGATTCCGTACAAGATTTCGTTTCTTGTCCAATTTCAATACCTGTGATCTTTTGTACATATGGTGCGTGATGATGCCATGTGATGAAATCTGATGTATAGATTCCTCGAAAAATGAATGAAGTTTTCCAAGTTTCGTTCTGATATTGTCGTGCTCACTTCTTGTTCTGTTTCTTTGGGCATTTTCTCCCCCTAATAGTGGACGACGAAGTTCTGAATTGTAATTATATTCGTTCTTGCAATTTGATCAACTACTGCCAAGTTTTTCCCCAGTGCCGTCCACCAAACCAATACACAGGAGATTTTGACTTTTTGAAAATGGGAAATGGTGACCTTGTCAAAATGATGGGTGTTGAAAATGTGTATTTAGAGACTAATAATGGATCAAAACTAATTCTCAGGGACGTCAGATATGTATCAGGTATCCGTCTGAATTTGATTTCACTTGGGAAGCTCGATGATGAGGGTTATTGCAACACTTTTGTAAATGGCTCTTGAAAACTCAATAAAGATTCCTTAGTTGTGGCTAGAGGGAACAAGGAGTCTTCCTTATACTTGATGCAAGCAAAGGTTTCTGCGGACAGATGCAATGTTGTAGAGAAAGAAAACTGTAATATCCCAAGGAAATGTTTAAATGGTTTGATAGTACTACCTATACTAACAACGCGCACCTTCCTTTTTGGTAGCCCATCACTTTAAAATTCCGTAGTTAAGCGTGCTTAGCGTGGAGTAATGCTAGGTTGGGTAACCTCCTGGAAAGTTAAGCACACTGAAAGGACTATTGTTGGTTTGTGCTTGAAGTCGCAACGAGGACGTTGCGTTCTTTAAGTGGGGGTGTATGTAATATACCAAGAAAATGCTTAAATGGTTTGATAGTAACGTAGAGTAATGTTGGGATGGGTGACCTCCTGGGAAGTTTCTCAGGGTGTGCGCGAGTGAGGTCAAAGCGCACTGAAAGGACTAGTGTTGGTCTGTGAAGACAGTTGCCAGCTTGACGAGCGGTTCTTGGTGACGAACCGGTAGCAAGGATTTGGTCGGGACGTTACAAAAATGCAACTGCGTTATGACATAAAAGAATTGGCCACATGAGCGAGAAAGGTATGAGTGTATAAGCCAAGAATGCAAAACTTGAGAAATGTGCACATTGTTTGGATGAACAAAACTTTGGTAGAGAGAGTGACTCCTCAATTGACTCCTCGTCAAATGTGACACCTCTGCTGTGTCTTCATGGATAACGTTGAGGAGGGTGACCTGTTTATCAAATAGCAGGCCGTCATAACTGCTTCAACCCAAAACCTCTCTTTCAACCCGGCTCCAATCATCATGCGCCGAGCCCGCTCCACGAGCGTCCGGTTCATGCGTTCTGCTACCCCATTCTGCTGGGGTGTGTAAGTGACAGTGCGATGCCTCACAATGCCTTTATCCTTGCAAAACTCCATAAATTGCTTGTTCATAAATTCCATCCCTTTGTCAGTTTGAAGCCTCTTGATCTGCCTGCCGGTTTGCGTCTCATTCAACTTCAACCATTTCTTAAATGTCTCGATTTAATCATCGATAAAGGTCAAAAACTATTTTTTACCTCCCATCGAAGCATGCGGAGATGGCCCCCACAAATCTGAGTGAATGTAGTCGAGTGTCCTTTTCATTCTGTGCATCGCACCTCCAAACGACACTCTCTTCTACTTACCGAGAACACAGCCCTAGCAGAACCCGAGCTTCTATGTCTTCAATCCTCCAAGTAAGCCTGCTGAACTCAGAACATCCATCCCCCGATTGGCCATATGCCCAAGTCGCATATGCCACAGCTTCATCTCAGAACTAGCCTCAGCATCACGGACGGACAATGAATTTGCAACAGCTGCAACTCCATCCTGCATCGCGCCGACCAAATAGTATAATTTAGCACGAAGTCGAGCCTTCATAGTCACCAAACGGTTCTCCTTAACCTCCATGTCCCCATCCTGAGATTGATAGGAACATCCTTCACGATCAAAGGAACCCAAAGAGATAAGATTATGCCTCACAGCTGGAACATATCGAACATCTTTCAATGTTCGCACAACACCATCCCACATCCATATACGAACATCTCCCACACCAAAAATCTTACAGGCAGCATTATTGCCCATAAGAACTACGTCGTCATTGGACTCAACAAATGTGACGAACCACTCCCGATGCGGGCAAATGTGAGAAGTGCAATCGGAATCCATCACCCACTCTAAAGTGGATGCTACCATGGACTCCACGGCGGATGTAAGAACGATCGAGACTGTCTGGGTCTCGGCAATACCAGCGACTGGGGCTTCCTCCTTCTTCTGCTTGTTCTTCAGTTTAGGACATTCATCCCTCCAATGTCTTTTCTGATGACAATAGTGAAAAGAGTCGGATTTCTTCAAACTTTTACTCTTCGATCGTGTAATACCCCAAGGAAATGCTTAAATGGTTAGATTGTACTACTTATACCAACAAGGTGCACCTTCCTTTTCGATAACTCATCACTTCAGAACTCCGTAGTTAAGCGTGCTTAACGCGGAGTTGTAATACCCCAAGAAAATGCTTAAATGGTTTGATGGTACTAGCTATACCAACAAGGTGCATCTTCCTTTTCGTTAGCCCATCACTTTAGAACTCCGCAGTTAAGCGTGTTTAACGTGGTGCAATTCTAGGATGGGTAACCTCCTGGGAAGTTTCTCAGGGTGTGCGCGAGTGAGGCCAAAGCGTACTGAAAGGAGTAGTATTGGTCTGTGGGGCCAGTTGTCAGCCTGACGAGCGGTTCTTGGTGACGACCCGGTAGCAAGGATTTGACCGGGGCGTTACAGGAGTAATGTTGGGATGGGTGACCTCCTGGGAAGTTTATCAGGGTGTGCGCGAGTGAGGCCAAAGCGTACTGAAAGGACTAGTGTTGGTCTGTGGGGCCAGTTGTCAGCCTGACGAGCGGTTCTTGGTGACGACCCGGTAGTAAGGATTTGGCCGGGGCGTTACATCATCAGAGTTTGAGGGTCTGGACGATTCCGAGAACTGGTGTCTCAACTGGCTACTGGTCAAAGACGTCTTAACGTCTTTTAGTGATAAAGAATCCCTACTATGGATCATAGTAGTCACAAAGACCTCATACCTATTAGAGAGAGAACACAACAGAATGACCGTCGCTTCATCATCATCGATGGTGACTCCAACATTTTTCAGACCAACAAGGATAGTCTGAAACTCCGTCAAGTACTTTTCTAGTGAGGTAGTAGACTCCTTCATTTTGAAAGAGTGGAGACGCTGTCTCATGTACAAACGAGAAGCAACAGATTTGCTCATGTATAAGGTGTACAACTTATTCCGAAGAGCCTTGGCAGACTTTTCCTTCAGTACGTTTTGAAGAACGTCGTTAGAAAAGCAAAACTGTAAAGTCGTACGTGCTTCTTATCCATCTTCATCTTATCTTCGTCTTTCATTTCTGCCGGTAATGTTTCAACCCCTTCCAGAACTTCTTCGATTCCTTCTTTGGTTAATAACGCAACGACTTTAACTCTTCAAAGTTCAAAATTGTTTGTGTCACCAAATTTTTCCACATCAAATTTCATAGGCGTCATTGCACTGGTATTTTCCCCCTGAAACACTATTCATATCGGGAACATTATTCCTGTCGGAGTACTGTTTACCGGAATACTGTGTAAATAGTATTTATGTCCGTACACTATTCACGACACTATTCAATATTGTTCATCCGAGACAAAAAAATTTGTGGAAAAATGCAAGAAACTGACCCGCAAAAATATAACTTAAATCTCAAACTTAACAACGTTCGTTCCTATGCCTACGTGGACGAACTCGGTGTAGGAAATAAGTATTGAAACGTTCCAAGCTCTGATACCAATTTGTTACGAACGGGTCTGTTAATTATAACAGAAACAATAACGAGTACGCAAAATAAATGAGACAAAAATTTTTACGTGAAAATCCTTACGGAAAAAATCACGGACCGTCGCCGACAACGAAGAATCCACTAGTTAAATGAGGAAATACAAAAGAAGCAATACGAGTATCAAGAACTCGTAACAAATAACTAAACACCTTCACTCTAATGTGTTTAATATGTTTAGAAAACAAAACAGCAGAAGCTGCACTTCTCCTCCCTGCCTTTACTTTCCCTTTTCTTCTCTGCCTTCTCCTCTCTTCCATTGCTGCTCTGCGTCTGTTCTCCTTCCTCTCCTTCTCTCCTTCTTATACACATTAAAATGGACGATTCACACAGAACAAACACGAACAAGTCACGCTGACATCACACGGACACCACATGCGAAGCCACGCGGGGAATGAAGAACACACGGAGAGGGAACGCTGACTGATTTGAGGCACACGTTTTCAACACTTTGGTTGGTTGGAATATTTCTTCACAGAGTTAAGCAAATCGGAAAAGTTATCGTCTTTTCCTGACAAGTTGCTCATCCCGTTTAATTCGGGTAGTAGCCTGTATGGTTTACTACGAAGCTGAAGCAGGTTCATTGGGTTACAAAAGTGAATCATGCAGTTTTCTTGGTCGTTCTTTTTTTGGGGGGTATGGAAGAGCGGAAAGGGTATGAACGAACAGGAAATGGAATGCTGCAATATCTTTCTATTCGCTGGCGGGTAACTGTGAAATACGATGGACTTGTTATCTAGTCGCTGGGGAAAGGGAATGGACAGAAAATGGAATATTGTAGTGATATCTTTTTACCGGAGAAGCTGTGCAGGTTTGCGTTACTGGAAGTGCTATAGGAGCTGTAACAGCCTGTGCTTTTGCCTCGAAGAACTCCTAGAGCCCTCATGGTGTTTATGGACTCTATTCACTATTACAACAATAACAACCATCCAGTTAATTTCGTCATCAACGAAGCTTGAGGAGGACGATTTGTATACAGTCTTTCCGTCGTAACTCTATTGTGTGCCAATCTATAATCTATACAGTAATGCTTCGATAACTATCTTACTTGGTGAAAATTGCTTACACGAGTCGATTCATAACTTAAACTAGCCTCGGTCTCTTCACACCTTTTCCTATGACGACTCATCGTCCCCGATCAAATCTCGCTCGTCCCATTGTGCTTCGTCTTCAAATTTGTCTCATCTAGAACGATATTCGAGAAGAGGACGAGAGGGCATTTGATCGAATAAGCCGTATACAAGGAAAGGTGTAGGAGTGGTGGTGATGTTGAAGGTAGAGACGAGAAATGGGTTGATGGGTTAGATGATTGAGGAGGTGATGGGTTATGAATGGTTAGGTTAAGCGTGTGACTTGGGTTAGTTTATGATGATATTGTTAAGTTAAAGTGGGGATAGAATTGATATTTTAAGGGAATGAGTATCAAATTGTAAAGTAAATTTTGAATAGATACTTAAAGATGTCATAAAAAAAAAAAACTAGATATCAAAATATAAGATGAATGCCCAATCAAGATCATCTTTACTATTTTTTTGGGACAAAAGAGATTAGTATTAAATTTTCATTAATCCGCCATCATTTGAAATTTTGGTTTTGTTATCAAATGTGTAAAGTTGTAAAGCATTTATACGTGTCTAATTAAACCCCTCTCTCCGCTGCGTCACTATATATAAATTAGTATACACCCTCTCAAATTTCTTTTCCCCTCCACACATCAATCGATCTCTCACATTCTTCCGTTCTCCTCTTGTTTCCCGAAACCCTCAAGATTGATCAACAATCAAGAACCCAAGATTGATCACTAAGCAAGAACCCAATTATGCTGCCAAGCCTCGACGAGCTTCACAAGTTCAAGAGGGCCGTGATCCGGTCTTTGAAGGGTCAAGATCACTGGAAGCAGAGAGCAGATTCACTGCGGGATGATACCTGGGATTTGATATATTTCTTTGCGAAGTTACGTGATCATGGATTCGTTGAGTCGCCTGCACATTCGATTGATGATCCACATTGTTTCTGTCATCCGTGCGTTGAGCAAAAGCATGGACTACTAATAGCTGCTGCGGTTGAACACGGATCGGTGATATCCAGAGTCTCGACAACATCGCAGGCGACGGGAATGCGAGTTCTTGCTGGATGGTCACGGGCGACCCCGTTTCTTCTTGCTGGTGTTGCGTTCGTCGGGAGGGAGGCGGTGATTGCGGCTGTGCGACAAGTGGTCAAGGTTATCTCAGAAGCTGTGTTGACCCCGTCTCGTCTTTCTGCATCTGAGGTTTGGTTTGTGACTCTGGTATGCTGGATTCTTGGCCTGTTCTTGAAGTGTTTCCAGCGCTGGAGCTTTGTTTTCACAATGATCCTCGCCATGGCCATAACTGCATATCTTACGTGGACCCTATAATGATCCGATCATTTTCCACTTGTGATCTAGATTTTAGTACAGATTTGTGCAGGTGTTTCTTGATTAAAATCATGAATGCAATGATCGTCTTCTTTTCTGGTTAACTGAATGTGATCCGATCCTTTTTTTTCGAAAGATAAGCTGGCACAACAGGGTTGGCTTCGATCTTAGCCAACAGGAGTGAAACATAATTCTTTACAAGATTTCCCGGTCGATAAAATCGTAATCTGAAGCTCAGTTCAAGAACTCAGATCTTGATTCCCCTGATCGTGAAGTAAGCCAGTAACCTATTTTGGACAAAACATAACGACCAAGATCACAATGCTACCAATAGCATCAATCTGTCCTCGACATCTTTCTTGATGACAGCACTCGAGCAATGAAGAAACGCCATTTCCTCCACCGTACTAGACAAAGATCAGAATTCGGTTAGATGACGAAGGAGAACTCTGAGGGAGTCGAATGACTCATGCCTTCGTGCTTTCAAGTTCCGTTGGAGAAGGATGACAAAGTGAAAGACCAAAATGGAGAGGCGTCTGGTTAAAGATAGACGTGATTCGATCTTCTTCATTGTATTTCAGTCTGTTTTTGTGTACATTCGTAATTTGATAGAGCCGTTGCTTAAACCCAGCGGTCATATACACTACAGTTCGTTTGTTCGTTCAATTGATACTGCTCTGAGTATCTTTATCAGATCAACTGAGGCTTATGTCACTGATCAAGGCGCAAGAAAGCTCGGATCCATAAACCTCATGGCATGTTCCACAAATTGATCGATCTTTTATGATCAAGAAAGACAAAAAGGGAACGGGTCTTTCTTTTAATTTGTTTCAATCTAGTTTTGGTCCGCTTCTTTAGTAGATTTTATGCATGCTGCATATAGTTTCTAATGGAGTCTAACAATGTTACTGAGATGACGCTGAAACTGAAACAAAAACAGGAGCCCCGTAGGAAAAACTGATAGCATTATTGTAGGCATGCCATGATCCCATTCGTTCGAGGCCACCACGATGAACCTGGACTTCCATTGATCAGATACGAGCATGAAAGTCAGGAGCAACTAGCTTGAGCTCAGTGAGTTCGATGGCCTCACCCGTGAAGGGTCAGGCGCCAAGCAACTCTTCCTCGATCTTCTGCTTACTGCTAGTTGAAGCCTTTGCTTGCTTCACTAACAGGGCCACTCAAACAAGATCAATTTAATAATGATCATCATAATATTGCAAAGTCATATGCTATCAGGATTACACAGATACGGTTAGATGGCTGAACTTCTTCTAGTTTGCGGCTATTCTATGGTGGATGCTCCCAGCAAGTCAAGTTGGTTAACGTCATGGAAGGATAAATAAATTCTACAAACTATAAGAACATGCACTGGCCATTCAAAAGATCAATAATCAATTGATGAAGGAAAAAAAGAAAAGAAATTCATCGATGTAAATCCCAGCTATCTAATCAAATAAAAACTAAACAAAAGAAAATCAAAAGACTTGACTCAATAGACGATGAAATAAGTCCGAAAGGAGCACCGATAATACCAGCATTTTTATAATAACCTTCAAAGTCCATTTGTTGCGCCTAGCAGCACGACGCTCATCTTGAGGAACAATAAAGCGGGACACATCCACGTTGTTGTCACCAGAAATATATACGTAGGAAGATGGATACGGACTTGTCAAGCAAGGACCGGAAATGATCACTTTATTGTGTATGCCGTACTTTGGTTGACCTGAAACCAATATGATCATTACCCGCTCCTCAGTTTCTTTTATTGTGTCTGTGCGCTCGAGATCGTTTACCAGCAGCAAGTTTTGCTTCATTCCATAGACTCTAACAGAACTTGGAATTGGTTGGAAAGTATCAGTATCAGTATCGATGCCACCATGGAGGAACTCGTGAAACTTAAGATCATAGCTAAAGTTGAGCAACGTAATGAAGCGGTTCATTAGATTCCAATGCTTCTCCTCGGCCTCAGCCCACCTTTGATGATACGCGTCGAAGCATTGTCTGCACGAACAGGTTATGAAAGGTATCTGGGTACCCACTGGCCTAAAGCACGTATCCCAAATGACACCACGCCGCATGAAGATACTGAAGAAAGCCAGGATTTCCTGAAGATGCATAGGCAAGCCCTGGATTTCCTCCATCAATTGCTTCGACGGAAGGGACATCCTCCCCTCTATTGCATCTCGAGTCATCCATTTAACATCCAAAGGATCCGGAAACGAATGTGAGCTATCCAAGTAGTCGAAAAGTTTAGAGACCCAGTTGTTTGAGTTTAGCAATGGCTCCGAGTTCCCGTCCATTGATTACAGCAGCGAATGACACAATTACTTTGACTCCCAGCTTGCACGAACTCACGAATCAATATCCTGAAACCAATATCTTATACAAGTACTAACTTTCTCATAATTTGATATCCTGAAATCAAGATGTTAGCAACGGAAGAGAAATATTCTGGAGAGCAAACTTACGTAAAACGGTCATTGAACTATGCTGAAAACTAGTTCATCCGGCACATGCGACTAGTTTCAGTTTTTTTTTTTTTTCAAAATTAAAAGAAGTATGGGCGCTGCAACCAATAATTAGCTTCAATAATTAGCTTCAATGGTTGCAGCTACTATTCTACAAATCGAAGAAACATATCTCCTCCAATGAATTTTACATATCAGACCGTCATTCACATACTCTCCCAGTATACAATACGCATTATACTATTTGTGTATCCGCGTCACATGAGAATCCTTCTCTCCACATTCATAGCATTCCACAACATAAGATTTGCACTTAATCGAACAAAGATAATAATAATAATAGTGATTAATTTTCAATCAGAGATTAGATTGAACCGTTCATCGGGGATCTATATGGAATCTTTTTATCATCGGATAATAGAAATCCAATCCGCCTGAACCGAACAAACAATTATAACACAGGAAGAATAAAAACTATCGCAAATGGAAGTTATATGTCGAGGGGTTTACCTTAACACGACAACAACGAAGATGAGCATGGAAACAGATCGGCGATCGTGGATTTGAAACTATCTGCAGCGACGAGGAAGTGGGACAAAACAAAACTGCTAACAGAACGGGGAGATATTTGAAAGAGATAGGTGCTTTGTTTTGGGCTTTAATTATATGGACTGTAAACAGTGGGTTTATGATTGGAAAATATTCTCTTCGTCACACATATTTTATTATATATATATATATATATATTATAAATATAAATCATGTTAAATTTTATATTGATATATATAAAAAATTATAAAAATAATAAAACGATGGGAATAATAACAAAACAATATGCAACCTTATCAATTCATGATTCAATTGCAACTACAGTCCGTCCCCATTTTCTCTGACTTGAGCTAAAGACTCGGTGGGAACAATTACGTCATTGGTGAATTTTTCAAACATCTATCGTGAGAACATTAGTTTCTCATCTAAACGATGTATTTCCTTCCTTTCATGAACTTTATAATATTTTGATTTTATACGTATGTTGATATAAAATTTGATATATATATATATATATATATAATAACGTTTAAATATAATTTTATTATAAGTTTATCGTGAAACATCAATGGTTATAAGTTATGTACTTCAACCTAATACATATTGCGGGATGATTGGACGTGATTTGATATAAAAACGAGATTTGTATTCATACGTATAAAATAATATAAAATATATACATGTTGTAAAATTTATGGGACGAAGGGAGTAATAATTATATTATTGATTCAACATTAAAATATATTTCGTCCTTTTCAAATAAATTACGACACATTATTAAATATAATCATCCTATATAAATTACAACATTTTCATATTTGGCAAGTTTTGTATGATGAAAAATTTTCTATACCCATTCTTTATATCATATCATCTCCAGCATCATTATTTTTTCTCTCACTATCCGTTCATAATTCTTCTCTTATCTTTTTTTTTTTTCTCTCAATCCGCTCACAAGGACAAATTGAAAAAAACCATGAAGCCAATGAGTTTTCTTAATTATCATGCCATTTTCGCAATATATTTGGGACGAAGGGAATATAATTTTAACTATCATTAAAATATATAATTTAAACTAAGATTTAGGGAGAGCGTGTCATGACATAGATGTGTCTAATAACAAATCAAAGATTGATATTAAAATAACAAAAATCAAGGATTGAGATTAAAATACTTGTCTTTTAATCTTAACCATTTATAAGAGAAAGAGGAAGGGGAAAAAGCGGGATTGGTGAGGAAGGGGAAGGGGAAGGTGAGGGGGGTTAGAATTACTGGGATGACGTGTGCAGCGTGTTATAAGTTGGTGGAGAAGACGCTGGGGTGGACGATTGATGGAGAGATTTAGGATTTTTTGAGACGTATTTATTATATTTATTGAAAAAGAAGGATAAATTTGATATGAATTTTTTAAAATTTGAATAATAGGTTTTTATATAACAAAAATTAATTGATTAATTTTAAGTAACCTTAGAATAATTATCTCATTTTTAAACTATCATTATTAAATCTTGAAAGTATATTGGTCTTCCTTCATATTACCCCACATGAATTCAAAAATTTCAAACCTACACAACACAACCCATGTTGGTAATCGGTTGTGGTCATTGTTGGTGACCAACAATTTCACCTTCACCTTCAATCAAACCCCAAAAATTCCACCATGAATCCACCCAATTGAACCAACCAAAATCTCTCAACCCATTTCAATTGATTCCATTCCCAAAACAATGCCCTCATCATCATCTTCAAACAAGACGCAAACGAGACGAAAGGGTAGAAATGATGATTATGATGATGAATTTTCGCCGTTCAAGCGGTGGTTTCCGTGGCTGGTGCCGGCGATCGTGGCGGCGAACACGGCGGTGTTTTTGGTGACAATGTACGTGAATGATTGTCCAAGGAATTCGGGGTCGAATTGTTTTGCTGGGTTTTTGGGGAGGTTGTCGTTTCAGCCCTCGAAGGAGAACCCCTTGCTCGGGCCCTCGTCCGGCACGTAAGTCGATGTTTTGATTGATATGTGTCGTGTTGTTTGGTTTATTATGTTTTGTTGAATGAATGTGAATTGGTATTTTGAAGTGTGTGTGGATGTGTAATGGGACTTTGTTTGTTGCTCAAGAGAAAATGTGATTAGGGTTTCAGTGGAAATGTTGAATGTTTTGTGGTATGAAAGGTTTTTTGTGCAAGGCGATACTCTTTTGGGCATATGTATAATGGGGTATTCTTTGTGAATCATACATGGGTATGTTGTTATTGACTTATTGGTACGCAAGAAGTACCGGACGCAAGTGAGGTTAGGAATCCGGTGGAGTGAGTTTAAGTGCACGAGTTGTTATTACTTGGCTATCTACAGGGGTGCCATTCCAGTTGCTAGGAAAAGTTCGGCTTCCATTAAATAGATTAGTGTCATGGTGGAGGAACTGAAATGGGCGGGAAAAGAAAAATCGTAAGGTAACTCATGCTTAAGCATAAATGTGTTGAAAATGTGAATGTTGCGCCAGCATGTTGCTCGTGTCATAAGTTTTTTTTGTTTTTTTTTTTTTTTTGGTTTTCTCAATGAAAATCACAGTAATGTTATTGGTATGTAGAAGTACAGAGCAAGCAAAGGTAGAGAGTATGGTAACGATGGGTCCAAATGCGCAAGTTGTTTAGAGGTGTTGGCACTCTACAGGGAAGGAATTAAATGTATGGTGAACCATATCGGGTTCAGCTTGTGTTAGGTTGAATGATTGTGTGGTGTCTCACAGCTAAATGGAGCAATGAGTTCTGTGTCTTGTGTTGATCAATTCAAGTCTTGGAGATTTGGATTGTATGTGCTTTAATATTTTGTGGCTGTTTAATGTTTACTTCGAAATATGGATCTCTCCTTTGATGTTGGTGGAATGGTGAACCATAGGGCCTTGCCATTCTTCTTTTGATCCAGCTCCACAGGTCATAACCTTGCTTATAAACCAAGGGATGATGTTTTTCTTTCTTTCTCTTTGAAGTTTCCATGTGGTTTCTCCAATATCATAGGGACACCGCTGTTTGGTGTATGTTTTTTTCCCCCGTAATATCTGTTAATAATGTGATTCTAGCTTACGAATCTGATTCCTTCGTATATATGATGACAGTATGACACCATTATATGCTCTAACCTAGGATGCAACCTGTGCTTTCATGACTTTCTGTAAGATGACTCGTGTATCTGATCACAACAACTATTCGGTATTCTTCCAGGCTAACAGAGATGGGGGCTCTAAATGTTTCGAAATTGGTAGAGCATCGCCAGGGATGGCGGCTAATTACTGCCATATGGTTACATGCTGGGGTAGTCCATCTTCTTGCAAATATGTTGAGCCTGTTATTTATTGGCTTGCGACTTGAGAAAGAATTTGGATTCAGTAAGTGTTTGACCTTCTTCATTCTTCACATCAAGTTTGTCTACATTCATTCGGTTTAGCTGCTTCAGCCTTTGTGTTTTATTACCATCTGATGTATCACGATATCAAATTTTGTCGGTTGACTTGCGACTCACTAGCTAATATATTTATATTCGAGGATCTGTTGTCATTGACTCAGAGGGTATGTTGTCATTGACTCTAGTCATGTAGTGATGTCAGCTTGCTATATCTGGAAATCACCAACAAAGAGAAATAAGTAGAATGTTAAATGTTGCATTCATCATGCTTCTGGTGTATAATTTGGTCATATTGCGGGTGATTTAGTTTAAGGTAGTATT
>JAOVYX010018573.1:0-19926 GCA_035668315.1 Drosera spatulata
GCTTTCGTTTTTGATGGCGTGAACTTTGGAGCATCTGATTTTGCTTATTCTGCTTGCTCTATGGTAATAAGCTCAAAGAAATTTAAGTGATCACCTAATTTCAGCTTGTGATTGTTTATTTCCCGTTGTTCTTCCTCATCATCATTATCCTTAATGTGATCATCATTATTGTGTATTCGTCATCATTTTTGCAGGTTCTGGTGTCCCTTGCGAGCATTGCATCTGTGATTATTCTGGCCAAAACTAATGGTTTCATCGGGATCTGGATTGCTCTAACCATTTACATGTTTCTTCGTGCATTCGCCGGAGTTTGGAGGTACTATCTCCTTGTTCCAACCCTGGAAGATGATTGTTTAGCTCGATGACTTATTAATTATCTAGTGGCACATGCTAAGATTTTTGTTGGGCGCGCTAAACATTTCATATATGTCCTGAAATTTGAGCTTGAAAATATGCAGGATGGGGTCAGGAACAGGACCGTGGCGGTATCTCAGAGGCGAAGTGATTCTTTAAGACCAGCTCATCCTACATATGGAATAAGGATCCCTCTCATTTACCTTAGGGATCAGACTTCTTAGTCCTCGCGACATTTGCAGTGGTCATGGTGCCTCTAGGATTCACATATTTTGTCATGCACCAGTCGCTGCACTTTTGGGAGTTTCTGTTTAGTTCCTTTTTTCGACAGATGTGTATACGAGATCCCATGTACCTGAATCCATGTATCGGTACCCGTACTTCTGTCACATGACATTATATGTAGTATAAATGTAACTTTATTATGAACAAATCATCGTCCTCCTATGTCCTCGTGGGCATCAGAAACAGTCTTGCTATGCTATATAAATGTCATCAGCTTGTATGTATGTTTCCACATAGGTCATGGGGATGACCGAACGTTCATACTTTTTATAACATCAAAAGTTACAAAAAATAGCATTTTGCCATTACCTTTTTATAACATCCGTGTATTGTTAGTTTGCATGGAACCGTCACGAACCAGCAGACGGATCTGAATCGAGTATAACGAGAAGTGGTTAGGGATTCATTCCGAAACTCATAGATGCAAGTTGAGGAGGTGCATCGGGAGGATCATCAGACGCAACATGATAATGTGTATTCAACTGTCTTTATTTGAACACAGAGCTGGTAGCATATATCCTTGCATCATCAAGTGACCACATAATCGCTGCCATATAGAGCAATTAGTAGGCATTTATTGAACTAGACTCACTCGATATCTATACACGAGGTTGGTGCCTCATTTCAGTAGCGATCTTATAGGACATATTACTCCCTCGTCCTATATTACTATTCCCTTATTTTTGTATTAATCGAAATGTTGTTTGTTGGGTATCTCAAAATAAATGAAATTGTTTTTTTATAACCTTTTAATATAAAACAATATCAAATCAATTTCATCCGTTATTGTATATTCACTAATTTCTCTCTCCATCGTTATAATAAACTTCACTACCTTCAAAAAAATATTTTTTCTTCATCAAAATCTATACCAATCCAATACATACATAAATTTCCGCGCTGGATCAAAATGTTTCGATCGATATAGGACAAAGTGAGTATTACTCCCTCCATTCCATGAAAATTACAACAGTTTGATTTTTGATATTATTTCGTATGTATTTTAACTATTTTCGTTTTATCATTAGACTACATAACAATAAAATTTTTTGTAACAAAGGTTATACTACACAATAAGAATTATTATTAATGTTTCACGAAAAATTTATAGAACACATCATTTAATCGTCTTATGAGACGGATGAAAATTCATCTCGACATGTATACATAATCAATTCGTTGTAATTTTCATGGGACGGAAAGAACATTTTTCTTAATCTTTCAAATAAAGTAATAATTGATACATTCTGCAAGATAATTGGGATCAGGATTCTAAGCCCGATAAGAAGCAAGATCTTAGAACCAATTTCGTGAGATGAAATCGTACAAATGAATAAAATCAATCATCGGATCGGGATTGACCATCATAGATAGTTAGTGCTATTTTTCTTTTCAATTGTTGATAAAAAAAAATCCGAATAATCGACAAATCTAGAGTATTACATGAATGTAAATTGAGTCAATTGACACCGTAAACATCCACTCTGACGTGTCCATCATCCAGTATAAAATACAAATCATGAACAAATAGGCAGCTCTTGATACCCTCAAGAAATTATCCTCACATAGTTAAAAAAGACATTTTTGGTTGTTCTGTTCAGTCCAGGGGTTTGTTAATCCGAGTATCGTTTTCCGCCGACGCCTGCTTTCATATCCTCTTTCTTTTTCAGGGTTCAAAAATCTCATCTTCATCTCCAAATTTCAGAGAGCAAAGAACACGATTATTTTATTTTATTTTTCAATCATCATCAGCTTTATTGCCTCTCCTTATTTGACTCAGTGACCAGATTGAATCCCATCAGCAGAAATCTTCAATTATCAAGAAACATTTGAAGCCGATAAGGGTTGCCTGAGAAGAATCATGGGCAGGTAAAAAATCTGTGTTGTTATGATACATGAAACCAAAGTTGATTTTTTTTCCCCCAGTTTTCGTTGATGAAAAAGATTTAATCTTTTCCTCTGTTCCCCCTTGTTGTGTTCCGATTTCGGTTTGATGGGGTTTTCAAATAGAATTGCTTGATGAAGTGAAAAATGCCGTGTGTTGTTTTATTTGATTCCGATGATGTTTGGTTTGTTTGCACTACAACAAGTGTTCGAGGAAATGCTCGGGGAGAAAAGCAAAGAGGTTGTGTTGGTATTGTTGTGGAGAGTGGTGAAATTAGAAATGAAGTAAAGAGGTTGTTTGATATTGTTGTCGAAAATAGTGAAAAGGGGAAACGCGAATAAGGAAAATATGCAAAATGGGGTCTTGATTCCAAGTCCAAATCAAAACTGAAAACAGAAACCGAAAACCACTCTCGTTCTCTCCCTCCCTTTCTTCCTAACAAACAGGGGTTGGTCTTGTTTAGTGATTGATGGGCCTTTTATGTTTGGTGCAATTTGGTCCCTTATGTTCTGCTGTTTTGACAGAATATAGCATCGGTTCTCCTTATCCCGTTTGTATGTGTAGGAACTTGCATTGTCACTTTTGCCACATTTTGGGGTTTCTCTTCACAAACAAATCGAATTGTCCGACTTGCATTCGTTGCCAATTCTCGCATTAAGTTATGGGAGGTGTTCTGAGTGAAATATGAGGAAGGGAAGGACGGACTTACTGGTGGCTGTATGACTCTAAATCTAATGAATCGAGTTCTTACACCTTTAGGCTTTCTTATGCTCATTCCTGTGCAAGCGCAAATGCGCGAGTGTAGTCGAGAGCTTGATGCGCATTATACGCTATTGATTGTTATGTTTTCGGACCTGTACTGTCTACTGTGATCTCTTCGGTTCCTTTTTACGAGCAAAATTTTTGCATAGAAGTAGTTATAGAGTATTGCATCTCAGGAACCGTTAACTGGTTATGATGCATAGAGTCCAGGTTCATGGAAGGTTCCATTTCATTCTCTAATATTATCCATCTGCCCCCGATTAAGGAATTCCCACAAGAGAAAACAATTATATTCGCATGTGGCAGTGACTCAGCCTGGATTGGAATATAAGATATGTTGATAATTGAGCCAAGAATCTGCTAGATGTGTTCAGCATTTGTATAATGGCTTGACAGGGCAACTCAGCACATTTTGACCCACCAAATCAAAGCTTGAGTAAAAGGGGGCCATTTCAATGGGGAGCACAATTATGTGAGTGTCTCTCCAAGGGACACGTAGTGTGTAGATGGAAGGGGACAACTAGATGTTAAAATACAACATGATAGGTCACTACCAACCCAACACCGTTGGAAAGATTGTTGGCATTGTCTCTATCCTTTGACCTTTTAGAATTCATTTCTAAGTTTCACGGTACTGGACCTAGTGTCAAAAGCCACGCTCAATGTAGGGTTTTGTGAGGGATGATTTATACTGCAACAACACGAACTCAGGTATTCTTGTCATGAATGGGGTCTATGGAGGGCGTAATATACGTAGTGTTATCCGTGTTGTAGACAACAGAGGGATTGTTACCCAATTGCGGATTATTGTACCAAGAATCAAATAGGTCATCGGAGACACTCTTGGCATGTTAGAGGGTTGAGTTGAGTGCATGACTACGTTTTGTGAGAACTCAAGAATATAATACGGATTTGATTCGCTTGTTGGGGTTGTTCTCTATTACCAGGTGGTTGGAGCCGCGTAAGAGGCTCTTTTTGGTATTGCCCTTTCACAATAAATCTACTATCCTTTTACTTGTTATTGTTGTGCATAATGCAGTGATTCCACTAACTCTAATTTGATACGCAAAAGCAGCCAACAGCTAGCCGTTACGTGTTTTCAGCTCGCCCAAGCTTGATCGTGGTATCCGAAAAAGGAGATCGCAATGGTAGCTTTTGAGGTGTGAAGAGGAGGTGGAGATCAGAAAGTTAAAACAGTAGTTGGATATCTTCTATGTAAAGACATTTCCTTTTGTTGCCCATTCCCTCTCTCATCCTTCTCTTATTGCCACTTGGCATTTCCATTGCTCACTAATCATTTTGTTTCCATATTCCTCCACACACCTTCCCTTTCATCATCCCATAAAAGCATACCTTCACAACTTTCCACCTTCTTGTGTTGCACAATGGAGGAGAATCATGTGGTCTCTTTGGTGAACAATAAGACGAGAAAGTTCAAGAGCGTGTGTGTGTTCTGCGGTAGCAAATCAGGATACAAGCCGATATTCGGCGAGGCGGCTCTTGACCTTGGCAAAGCACTGGTAATTTGTGGCATGGTTACCATGAAGCATATTTTGCTGTCCACAGTTTGACGACTTTGAGAATGATTTGTGACCTGGTCTGGTTTTTTTCTGCAGGTAGAGAGGAAAATTGACTTGGTATATGGTGGAGGAAGTGTAGGCCTTATGGGTTTGGTCTCCAAGACTGTATTTTATGGCGGATGTCGTGTTCTCGGGTATGCTCATGCCTGTTGCTTCGTGCTTTTGCTTGTTTTCAGCTTCTTGCATTTAGAACTTCAATCTGTTATGATATCTAATATCACCATTTCCTGTAAGTAAATGCCATTTTATAGGTGATACCTTAAAAGCTATAGAAGTATAGATAGCTGGCTTCTGCAAGAATCTGAACTACAATATGGGAGCCTATATTCAAGTAAAATCATCATAAATGTGGATATCAAATATGATAGTCGAGTTTGGCCGCTTGGTTGACACTTTTGCGAGATTATCTTGCTCATGTGGTGGAGACAATCTGTTACCAAGAAACTGTAGGAAGCAGGAAAGTTTGACATTGGTTTAACGCTCTATTTGGAGTAGTTGGTTGCTCACTTCATGTTTAGATCATTTGATTTGCTCCTGAGTTTTAGACTGATTTTGTCCCTCTTCATCTGTTCTGCAGCGTAATTCCGAGAGCACTTGTACCACATGAGGTAGCGATTCCCTGAACCTAAATAGCTTAACATAACTTGCCTCTGTACTTTTTTTGGTGCTTCCTCTATACAAAATTATACTCAGAGCAACTATGAACTTCAGATATCGGGGGAAGCTGTCGGGGACGTGAAAGTAGTTCTAGATATGCACCAGAGGAAGGCTGAGATGGAGAAGCATGCGGATGCATTCATCGCTCTACCAGGTAGTATTTTATCCAATCTGGGACTTCCTTTTCTTTGTGTCTACGCATCTTTGAGAAAACTTTAATTTCATATCTCTGCTAAACCAAAACAATGAAAAGTTTATATCTTCCTCAGGAGGTTATGGTACCATGGAGGAATTGTTAGAAATGATAACTTGGTCGCAGTTGGGTATTCACAAAAAGCCAGTAAGGATCTTTATTCTTTTTCATCTTTTACATTTTTGAGGTCGATAATATTCTGTTGCAGAATTTAATATAAAGCAATGCAAAGCTACAAACCCGCATATTTCCGCCAAGTATAGGATGTGAGGAGATTAGACGTGACGGTCTTACCTTTTTATGTTCATAAAAGGAAGATTGTTTCTTGTTTTCCTTAGAGGTGTCGAACTCTTGACCATATGATTTGGTATAAGAGTTGTTTATTATTGAGTCATCTCTTATTATATACAGAGTAAATTGATGTAGATATTCGACACCTGATAGAGTGATAGGGTAATTTGAACTGAATATATAACAGAATTTACTATTGTTGTATGTGCCCCTTGACAAATTTGGTCTCTTTGTCTTTTCATATCCGGTGGGAAAAAGATAGGGCTGTTGAATGTGGGGGGCTACTTCAACAGCTTGTTGGCATTATTTGATAAAGGAGTAGAAGAAGGTTTCATTGAGGACACAGCAAGGCATATAGTCATTGCTGCAGACTCAGCAGAAGAGCTCATCAAGAAGATGGAGGTAAAACATCAACTCCTTAACTAATTCCCTTCAATATAGAAACTAGAAAAACTTGATTAAGTGGCGTAATGATGTACTTATTGACAATTCCGGTTACCGATTAGTCAATTATTTATTGATTGAGTCAAAGGTATTGTATATAATCATATCATTAAACCGGAAAGAAGATGATTGTGTAGCATCGGCATAATGATGTGATCCGATAATAGAATGCAACATGGAGATATTCAGTATAAAGCTTAGGCGAGATTCTACAAGATTCTGATCAGATAGCGCCCGTTGGGCCATTATTCTGTATTGTATGAGATGAAATGGTTTTGTAAAGCGACTACAATTGAGACGTTTTCTTACTTGGTTTGCAGGAGTACGCACCAAAGCATAACGGAGTTGCAACTAAACAAAGCTGGGAAAGTGACCAATTGTTAGCATCTACAAGGAAGTGAATGGTACTATTTTTCATCTTCACTAGCAGCTTGTTAATCATTCCAGATTGTACACATTAGTGTTTCTGTTATTGAATATCAAAACATTTATTGTTCCATCTACCTCTGATTGATCACAGCAAAAGGGTAGTGTTCACCAAACAGTCTCTCCTAACAGTGATGTGGGAAAAAGGTTCTATTTGGTCCCAAAGCTCTTACGAGTATATTCCTGACATGCTTGTTGCTCTACTTTGCCAAGGGAATTTATATCTGTTGTAAACAGCTGTTCTTGTTTTGCCAATTACCATTGAGGTGATTGGGGTCTTTTTCCATGTCGTTCAATTGGTGCTCTGGATTTAATTAGATCTGAGATGATTTTAAGATGAGATGTTCTTATGTATCATATGAAGATGATATCCAACTAAAATTTATATCGTGTTTTGTGTTCTTCATGTATATTATACTTTTACATGTATGGAGTTATCGTCAGGTGAAAGGGGTCATCATTCCATGGTAAAATTTGGGGCAAATAGCAATGTCAAAGATTGGTCTAGTGATGTTCGATTCAATCTTCTTCTTGAAGGTCTTGGGTTCGAATCTCATTAATCTCAAAATCCACGTTGGTCACGTCCGTTGACTTCGGTCAAAACTTTATCCGATGTTGATGGGGAGCGTTTTGTCAGTGTCCGGGGGATTAGTCGAGATGCACGCGAATTGATCCGGACATCCTCGTCATCAAAAAAAGAAAAAAGGCAAAAAGCCTTTTACCAAGGGGGACGTCATGAGGAAATTTGAACTTTTATCTTCCTATGGAATTTGTTCCTCTAGCTCAGGAATAAAGGCACAGATAATTTGTGGGTTTCCTTGTCTACATCATTCGCAAGGATTCTGTTCCGTTCCCGACGAGCCCACATATATTTGACACTTCACATGAACACGATACCAGTTTGTGAATCTTCAATATCTTGCAGCGTCATTGTGGGATTATTCATTCGACATAATATATAAAAACAAGAAGTTTGAATTTAGACTTGGTAACTGAATGACATACAAGACAACCACCCCTTTGAAATTTGAATTCTTCTCTCAACAACGAGATATAGCAAGCTACCGAGCATAACATTTCAGTAAAAACTAGCTTCGAAATCGGAGTTATAATCAAATGTAACATGCAATCGGACTACTTACAACAGATGGATGCAGTTACAATACTTTGGGCAAAAACATTTCCATCCTAACTCAGCCTTCAGCGGATCAAACGCAGCAAGAACACAAAACAAAAGGAAACCAGCTTTATATACAACGAGCTCCAAGATCGAGTATTGATTCTAGTATTGTGTGTTCGAAAGCATAGGTAAATGTACAGTTTTCATATAAGGCTGAGAGTAGCATCCTGGTCAATGCATACAGCAGAGTTCCCAAGTTCGCCTCCTGAAATATACAGCAGAGTTCCCAAGTTCTCCACCGGACATTCCCACATCTCTCCGTCATATTCTACACCGTATACAGGAATGACATCAGGTTCACAAAGCTCAGGAAAAACAGCAGCAAGGGATGGTGGATGATCTTGTCGGAGGAACTCGACTTCCAGAATGGGAGCATCAAAATCTACAAGAGTACAGCTTGGTGATCTTGGAAGAATACTCCAAAGATCAGCGACTTCTTCTCTGACCTCTCGAGTAGAAGAGGGGACATTCACATCAAAAGCAGCTGCTTCAGATGCAGCATCAGAAACAATATTTGACTGAATATCAGAGTGATTAGAAATGAAATTTTGGCTCATCTTGTTTCCAGATTCTCCTGCTTCGGCTTCATCCCCAGTGGAGTGAGCATCCTCAGCTGCTTTGTGAGCTTTCTCAATATCAGACTCAATAGTGGTACAATTGAGTTCTTCTGTCAGATTAGCATCAACTCCATAAACAATTTCCTCAGTCTCCTCAGAATTGTCAGGTACATCAGTGATGCCAGAACCAAGGTCATCAATCTCGTCGGATTCCTTGTCAGATGTTAGAACCAAGCTTTTCATACCAGCAGTTATGTTGCTGACGTTCTGCTTGATTGAGAGAACTGAAGGTTCTCGGCTGAAGTCCTCAGGAGAAGTCATTTTCTCACCACTAGCTTGTTCATCATCTATCAAAAACTCAACAGGTTCTACTTCCGGAACTTGAGCTGAAACTGGAGTGCTGGCCGAAGTTGATGATAAGAATCCAGCAAGTGCAGAAGCTAGAGCGTCATCAATCGAGAGTGGCTTGCCTAAGTTAGCCTTTTGGGGTTCCTCGGTAGCATCTTTCTCTTCATCATCGTCAACAGAAAAGAAGTCCGGGGCAGTAACAACGAGACCCGGGAGCAAGCTGGAAGTATTTACAGATATGTCTATGCCATGGTGCAGGGCCGCTGACTCTTCCTTGGGGAAGTCATGGTTCTCGGATAAATCTGGTGGTGCACTGGTACCATTACTTCCGGATGTGAAAGAAGAGCTCAACTCAGATCCACTGCATGAGAAGTCAGGGGCTGATATTCTAATGCACGAGGTAGGTACTGAAGTGCGGGAATCTTTCATAAAGGATTGCAGAGTCTGCTCAACTCTTTCAAGCCTAGCCTCCACGTTAATTAAGGGTTTCAGCATGTTCTTTTCAAACCTCAAACAGAGATCCTCTATCTTGGAAACCCGAGAAAAAAGCTCATCCATGGTTTTCTCTAGATAACTTCTAGAAATGTTGTCTGTTCCACTGCTCCCATCAGGATTCCTCTCTATTTCCATATTTTGATTCGAGTCCACAACCAGAGTTGTATCAGCAGTGGAATTATCATTTTCTTTCTCTTCCATCTCTTTTGGCTCATCAGAACTGTTGGGTACGCTGCACTGTTGAACATCACCTGAACCAACAGCTGAACCAAAAAGTCGTGCACTACCATCCCATGCCATCCTTTCTGGTGCATTAGGAAGACAAGGCCCATCTCGTAGATTACTGGTCTGAGATCTTGAGAGTTGCAGAAGAGTAGGAACGAGCAATGACATCAAAGCATTTCCAGCTGAATTTCCCGAACTGCTAGGAGAACGATCTGCATCAACTGGTTCAACAGGATCCACGAATATATAGATTTCATCAATACAAACTGATTCCGTATTCTGGATAGAGAGCAACCGGACAGTAAGGGATACACAAGGGTCTGCATCAGAAATCTCTGCAGTTGCCTCATAGAAATCCTGAAAAATGTCATTTGGTAGATAGCAATTAGTAAATTTTGATAACAAAGAAACTGCAGAATTTACTTCCAAAAAAAAAAAAAAACCTGCAGAATTTATCATATCAGCCACAAGCTACAAGATTATCGTGTCACACTGTTTTTAGGCAAAGTATTCTCGCTAACAAACTGGTAATCATTTGATCAAGACAACCACTTACAGTAAAATGATAGCACAAGTAAAATGATAGCACACTGATGATGATCAGAACTAAAAGTTATCCAAAACAATCATCCACACAGTAGGCTGGGAGTTTAAACAATGATGATTAAATCACGGGCTCACTGTCAAATTTAATGTCAATTTAGATGCTAGAAGTTTGAGGAAGGATGTTTGATCATCAACAGATACATATCTCGAAGTATGAATCTAAGTATCCAACTCTGTTGAATTTTCTTCTAACAACAAATCTCTAGACCCATGGGACACTTTGGGTAACCCAAGGAAACATTATTTACCTGAATGAGGACTTCAAAACATACCTGGTTTGGAGGAGAACCATCACCATCATGGGTCCAAGAAGAACAAGGATTTTTCACCTCAACCCATCCATCATCAAAAGTGCTGCTTCCACTGCTGGTTCTGGATTCTGTAGCACTTAGGCGGCTATCATCTGCATTATGGCTTGGCTTAACTGATCCTTCGACATCAGTTGCTTGCAGCACCTCATAATTCTTTGAAACTTCCAAAGTTTCAACTTTCGCAGCCATGCCACAACGAACAGTGCACAGATATTCATTGCTTCTATTTGACTTGGTAGTGTAGTATACCTCATACACCCTCGCAGTACTTTTAACATAGATCTGGCAGATCTCATGCTGCTGACTAAAGTGAACTGTAACAACACAGGCGCTGTAAAGATTATACACAAATCTTTTTTTCATCTGCACATTATTCTGATTATGAGAACAAACACAGAAAACCCACAACGGATTACTTTTGGCATGGAGAATCATGAATAGAAATGCTTGGGAATAAATTCACCAAAGCAGTGAGACTGCAAACAATATGACTACATGACGAGACAAACCTGTCCTTTCTTCATGCATTTTTTAGAATCCTACATGCAGGCAGCTTTAGTTCCTCATTCGAATAAGAAATAATCTATATCGAAGAGAAGCAATAATCAAACTCATGTTGAAGCTACTCTGTAACAAATGGAATACCCCTATTCCTGTAACTAGCTAATATACCTAAAACTCATTTGCAACCTTCCATGCTATACTGCCATTAGTGTTTAACATAGAAAAATAAATCCACCAACGAACTAACTTTACTAATCCAAACAGACAAAAAAGAGTTCAAACACTATGCCCCGCAATCAAGATAGTCGGAATCAAGATTCCAGGAGCAAGTTCACAGTACTACTGACTAGACTAAAACAGGTCCGAATTTCACGGAAATCGAATTTAGGTTTCAGAATCTGATAAAAGGATTATACGTTTTCTTCAAGATCGTCGGCAACCCTCACAAGCAATGATATCGAATTTACGCAGCCTTACTCTTACTCCTATCATATATCTGTATCAGAGAAGCTGCTTCCTGATGCCCTGGGGAGATGTCGAACCCTTGACCTCAGGGATAGGAGGAGGATCGGCTTACCACTCAGCCAACCCCTCTTGACCCCAAAACCAATCTAAATCAATTACCCCGAATCAAAACCACACCACGATTAGTCTAATTTCACAAAACAAATCAACCAATCAAGCATCAAATCAAAATTAGGGTTTCACTCACTTGTAATCTCGCAGGGAGATTCAGTCGAATCAGGGCGGCGAAGAACGAGAGGTTTACGGTCGACGGAGACGGACTCGTTCTCCGGCGAGAGAGATGATTCGACGGTGACGGCGGCGTCGAGGGAGCCGTGGATCGGAGTCCATGTTGTTGTTGTTGTGGTTGTTTTCGTTGTTTCGAGAATCGGAGGAGTGGTTTCGGTTTCTGATTCCATTTCTGCAGTATCGATGAACGAGTCCTGCCCTCTGCTGTTGTTCGGGGTTTGTGTATGACCACAAGTGAAGCAATGAATATAACCAGGGTGATGGTTAAACGACTCTCAGCTTAATTCCATTCAAATTGTAACCGATTGGACGGATATGATAATTTTTATGTGTTATTTAATTTTTTATAAAAATTATAACAATATGTAATAAATGTAATATTTTTTCATATGATAGTAAAAATGCTGTTGGTTTAAGATTATAATATGTAACTTGAATTATGTTTAATGTTTCATAATAAATTTGAAATAAATATTGTTTGGTCGTCCCGGAAACGATTCGTAGCTCAAAAAAAATTTTCGTCTACGTGACCAAAGGATGAAATCTTTATGGGACAGAGATAGTAATTTATAAAGAATGATCAATCTGTCTTTATGAATAGGGATTTTATCCAAAATTATAAAAATTTGAAAAAAATACAAAAAAGATATACAACAAATCTAAATTCCAAAAATATATAATTCATCAATCTCATTTAAATCCCTAATTTTTTTTCATCTCTACCCCAACCCCTACCATCACCCAACCGTCGTCGAAATCTTGACCAGAATCCGACTATCGTCGTCGAAATCCGACTACCTCGTGGGAGACCTCGTGAGAATCCGGCCACCTCGTCCGAGACCTCACTGTAATCCGATCACCTCGTCGGAGATGTAGTCGGAATTCGACCACCTCGTCGGAACAGAACGCCACTTAACTCATGCGTTCTATTTCGAAATAAGGAGTCACTTTATTCAGGCACTCTGTTTCGAAACAGGGCACATGAAGGAAAAAACAGAGTCCCTAAAAAAAAAAATATTTTTATTCATATATGCTGCACTATAAAAAAAATATTCTAATGAAGAGGAAAACAATGCCAAAAAAAACACAAAATTTTTATAACAAAATCGTTTAACATTTGATCAACATTGTTCCTCTCAGACATTTCGTCGTACACCTTTCTTGCATCCCCACCGTCCACATTTCGCATATAAATCCACTTGAAAATCTCATGAACCTATCAAACATTGGATCGCAGAGATATGTCACAATCAGTGGAACTGGACTATAGCAAGAATCCTTATGGCTATGGTTTATCTGAGAAGACTGACTGATCAGAAAAATGCTTGAGCTTTATTATGCACCTGGGACTATTATTGTCGAGCACGGAGACGTGGCGACGAAGGCGACGGAAGGAGACCAGAGGAGCGGAGAGCGAGAAGGGCGGATGTGGAGGTAAAGAGATCGGAGAGGAAGAATGGGAGCAGGAGGAGAAGGAGAATGAGGAGGAAATGAGATTGTGGAAGGAGGAGAGAGAAACGCTCAAATTGTATGTTTTGACAATTAAAATCCCTCATGAATGTTTTTGAAATTAATTTTTCAAAACGGTATATTCGGATCATTTTCTATTATAAATATGTGAGAGAAAGTAATGAAAAAAAATAGAGAGAAATGGTGACAGAATGGATTGACGTGATATGAGTATAAAATAAGGATATTTTGATAGTTGTATGAAAAAAAAAATTGTTAAATAAGTAAATGTTATAATTTGAATGAGACGATCCAAAAAAAAAAAAAAACAAATTAAATAAGGTGAAAGAAGTATTTCTTGGTTCATTTATTTAACTTAAGCATCTCGAGAATTTTTCTATTTAAAAGATTGATCAAGACTTCATCTTTGGTTTATTCAACTTAAACTTCTTAAGTTTTCTTCTTTCTTTCATTCACAGGTTTTTTTTCCTTACATTTTTAATATTTTTTAAGTCCAGAAAAATATTGATCAAATTCTCTAAAATCAATAATGAGAATGTGTTATTTATTATCTTGTCATTTGTTATAGTATGATCCCCTATTTTGAATGGGTTTACTTGCACCGTAATAGTCCTACTATCTGGAGACAATAGAGAAGTCAGGTCCTCAAAATTGGTTGTCAGTAATTAGAAACGTCACAATCAAATTTGGTTTTTCTTATTTTTATTAATATCTGTTTTGACCTACTCCTTTCAAAATCTTTATTTTGATATAGGAGCATGGACGATCAACAATCTTGAATCGAGATTGAGTAAAAATACAACTATTTATTGGTTGCTTTTAGTCAAATTCCATTCGAGACCAATTCCTTTCTTTTGTCGTCGAGCTAGAGTATTATTATAGCTATAGATGTGTCCTACGAGTGTAAGCTGCTTCTCTGTGAAAAACCCAGGAAGGATAATAAGAAACTTCCTGTCAAACCATTACAATATGCTCTTATTTGGATTACACTTTGAAGATATGCTTTCATTTCCTTTTTTCAAGATCAAGATACATACAGTAAACAAGAAACCCGGCATTCTACTCAGTAGCTATAATCAGTTTATTTAGAACCATAATCACGGAATCTGTCGGAAGGAATCCAACGATCACAAAACAGCATCACAGGTACTTGGAGCAATCTGTCGGATGGAAAGAAACTTTCCCAGCCTCAAGATCGTAACCGACTAACATGTCCATCTGCGCCAGGTTACCATATATGGCGATATCACTCGCTGGAATCATGGAGAAGCACACTATATCGTCCTGCACTTTGACAAAAGAATTCACTTGCTTTAACTCAACGTCAGCGCCGCTGAAATGGACTGTGATTGTAGGTGTATCAATGTCTCCCTTGATCCGGTGACATAGTTGCAGCACATTATCTGGGTCTTGAGCTCTTTCCGCTGTGATCACTCGCCCCAACTCTGTCTCCACCTGATAGTATAGTTCCTGTGGCAGAAGGGTCAGTGTCGTGCCTGAATCAATTATTATGTTACCACCATCGCCACCTTCTTGATCCCCGTTTGAGGACGAGGACCCATTATAGGTGAATGTATTGTTTCCGACACTGATGCCCTCCAGGGTAAGGTAATAGAATGTGTCAGGGTATTTTTTGACCAAGGGGGTCGAGACCACACCAGGACCTGTGAGCAAGGGGTCTGGACCAAAGCTCATCTTGCTGGTTGAGTTATCCTGATTGAAGGGGACTAAGCAGTAGGAGAATTGGCCACCAATGTGAGCGCCTATTTGAGAAGTGAGCGAAAGAGCTCCACCGCCTAGCCCAATAAGGCCTGACCCTTTGTCATTGAAGGTGCCACCGTTGCTGTGCCCACAGCCGACTACCACCCCACGAAAAGAAGTGCTCCGTGGAGAGGCCGTTGAGGTGGTTGTAGCAGAGTTGAAAGGGGCAAAAGTTAAGGTTTCGATCGCAAGCTCACCATTAGTGTACGATCTGTCACCATAAGAATATTCATAGGAGCAAACTCCTTGCTCAGTACAAGCGCCTCTGCTCTCCAAGCTATCACAAGCATTAGACTCACATGACAGCGGCTTAAAACTCGACGATCTCTTGGGATTAAAGATGGGCAACCTTTGACGGTAGCATTGCTCACAAGGCTGGCATTGCGTCCAAGTAAGATCACTTCCTGTGTCTGCGATCCCAAGGAATGGGATCGGCGGGGTTCCAATCAACAAGTTCATGAGATATTCACCACCAGCAGGGACAATCGCGGATTCCACCATGGTATCTGAGGCTGATGCTTGCCTGAAGTGGTGGACACGTGCAGTGGACCGACGAATGGAGTCTGCCAGGCAGGCATATTTCGTCTTGGATGGATTGCGCAAGGGGGATAAAGGCGAGTCGCGATGGATGAGATCAATGGTGAATCTTTCATGGCGTGATTCTGCAATGGAAAAGCAGATTATCAGAGCAGTGATTAGGAACATAACATGATTGGAACTCATCTTGCTTATGTTTTCCTCTCGACGATGTACAAAAGGAACTGCGCTATAGGGGAATATATAGTGCAAGATCATAGAGTGTGAAACATGATAATGTGAATAGACGAGGAAAGCTAGAGAGACATATGAGCATGTAAGTGAGTGATTACATTGAATATGCAATTAACAAGGTAAGATAAATGATTATGATGATTTCAGATTCATATACATTAATTGGAAGGCTATCTCAAGGGTCATCAATCAGGAAAACAATAAACTGAATTACTCATCCCATTGCTGCTTAGAAGAGAGATTTGGAGCATCATAAGAAACTTTTTTGTAGGTGAATTGAACTTTTATTTTTTTTTTATGATGAGTTTACATTTGGAGCTTTACCATAAAATGATAGTAATATCTAATCCAGGGAAGTACTGAACCTATAGATTCCCTGGAATTCAGAATGATGTAGTGAAAAAAATTGCTGAAGATGTTTCTCGGTTACAGAGACAAAGTTTATGCAGTACAACTACACCACCTAGCAAAAGTTTTATGTTTTCTGGAATGAAATTTAGCTTTATCAGCTATTACCAACCAGTTGGAACTGATTTCAAGTTCCACACCTTTTCAGCCCCTAAGCTCATAACACAAGGAAGCTGCAATATGCGTCAAATGAACTGTACTAAGGTTGAAAGCAAGAATCTGGATCATACCCTCGATCGCAATGAAAGGAACATAGATGAACTGGACAATAGGTTGGGATAATGTAATCGCTCTTAACTGAACTGTAGAAGTAACATTAGTCTCCTGATAAAACACTACAGAGATGTTTATAAGGGTCAGTTCGGTAGTACATATTGGACATATCAAATACAAAAACCAGATTTGGAGAACATTCTGTTACATGATGTCTTTTTTGTCTCCGTACAGATGTCGAACAGTTTCTTATTCTTAAATTCAGTCGCAGTGAACCAGAATGGGGAGCTTCAAATAGCTGCCCGACGAGATAACACTGCCCGATGAGATACGAGTCTGAAGCACAATGTTATGGACTTATCAAGCATTTCTCAAAGTTATCTTGATAAGGAATAGGCAACATTTCAATCAATCTCGCGAGAAACTAATGTGGCATAAGGAGCTGTAAGTACTGTAAGTACTCCAAACAAGTACATCTTCGAATCTCCATCACATCTCTATATACTTTCGACCCTATGAATCACCCCTGTGAGCCATGATGTCTGCCAAGAGAGTCTGTTAGGGGTCAACAGCATCAACTTACGGATATTCTCACCAGGCATTCCACGGGATCTCAACAATTTAACATTCGTTCTAACACACTTATGCTAAGGCACCACTGAAAACAAAGTTCGGTTAATGACCTTAACAACGTCCTCATCATTACCCAAAATCGAACTCAAGGTTTCGATCGCAGGCATAATCCACGACTTAAACCCTTTACGGAGAAAGCCGCTACGCATAGCCCCAAATTTGACCAGTTCAACTGGTAATAAACCGAGTTCCTTCAAAAGCCTAATTCTTGGTCCTGGGGTTCTCTCAGCCGTCATTTTCAAGATCAGGATACGAAAGAACAATCCCCTTGATCTGTTCATCACTGAATCCGCTTTTTCTGAGAAAACTGAGCACGGAATCAGCATTGGCTTCGGACTTGAAGCCACGTAGCTCCTTCGCCGCGGGCATCGCTTGTTCCCTCGAAAACTCTAATGACTTCACCAAATATTCGACGGCGGCGAAAAGGGAAGGTTTAGCTGGAATAGAAGATGTTGAGTTCCGTATGGAGTTCTTCATGGATCCATGGAGAGTGGAGAGAGAGATGCCTCCTCCCGCTATGGGTGAGAAGCTTCAGCATTTTGCAGGTGAGCAGTCGAGTCCAGTGGCGGGAAGAGCCGAGAAGCTCTAGAAAAATCACCGGTTGCAATTGTCCCCAACACCGTGCTTGCGAGTGAAAGAAAAGGAATAGAAAAAAGGAGGTGTCATGTAGGCCAGCCCATCGGCCCAGCTCGGTCCTTTGACACCCTGGGCCTCACCCGGCCCAATTGACTTTGATCGGATCAGAACCGGCCCGGTCTTTGGTTTGGGGTTGGGATTGGGCATTGATCCTAAAGAAAAAAGCCCAACCCGATCCGACCCTATCAAAAGTTCGAGCTTGGTTTATCTCTCAAATAACGTTGTTCGATATTTTTAACCGAACTTTAAGGCCTTTAACTTTTTTTAAATTTTTCTGTACTCAAAAAAACGTGAACGATTTTAGTGGAATAGTTAACGGTTTCGCTTACATGAAAGAGTAAAAAACCTAAAAAATATAGAATCCTAAAACCGACAATGCTTAACAAAAACCGTCAATGATTCAAGAAAAACATTCACGCTTATTACAAAAACGTCAACGGTTTTAGAATCACAAAATATACATGTCTTTCGACTCATTTGAATGACTTAAAGCGTGTACAATTTCCCTTAACATTTATAATGATCCTAAAAATTCCGTAAAATTTAGTATCACGATAATTAACGTAAATATTAAATTACTGTATGTTGTAATTTATTTTGCGATGTTAAAAGGTTTATTTAATAATATAATAGGAAAAGAATACAAAATATGGATAAAATATAACAGTAATACGTAAATACGAAAAAATATGATTTTAATACGAAAATAGTATATTTATACGAAAATGTCCTAAACCTCATTTTGACACTTATTTTTCTTTATGTCAATTTTATTCCACCTAAATTAAATCCATTACTCACTAATTATCCACTTAAACTATTTTAATTAATTTAGTTTTCTATAAATACAAGCTCTCTTTTCCTTTAAAAATTATCACAAATACAAAAAAAATACTCCTTATCATGTAAGATTAGAGTTAAGCAAAAGAAGAGAAAAAGAAAAAGTTTTAGTAGAGAGGAGAATGTAGGTGGTAAGCCAAGAACGACGAGTATCATTCACTGTTAACCAAAGAAGGTGATCATCTTGATTAGAAATTCTGTAAAAAAATTATACACTCTTGGATAAATTCTGATATTAATATATGTTGAATTCTCACATATCTAATTTCTAATGAAGTTAATAAAACATAATTTGGAGTTGTGAATCTTATAATCTAAATCAAAATGTGTGGCTTTATCAACTTGTAAAAAACTAATTACAGGAATGATTTGTGGCTTGATATGAAATTACATAGTAGGTTTTATAAGACAGACCTTGTATCAAGATATTGAAGTATAATTTTCAGAACAGTTTACGAATCGAGATTTGGAATTGTATGTAGAGAGTTATGAGTTAATTAATAAAGTAAAGTGAAGCTGTCTTAATAAGTTGAAAATATAGACATGAACTAATTAATTATTATTATTAGTAAGGTTTTAAGATGGAATTTTGATTCACTGGAAAGATTATGGAGTCTACTTTATATATAATTTTATGAAATAATTTTTGAAGTTGTATACAAAAATTCTAGATTTAAATACATGAAAGGTCATATTGGACAGAATATGAGACACCCGTTTCAAAGGCCGAGAAGCTCGTTTCAGAGGCCGGGACACCCTTTTCAAAAGTCGGGACACCCGTCCCAGAGATCGAGACGCCGTCTCAGAACCTTCTGGATCAAAAATGATCATTTTGACCCAAAAATAACTTCAAAATGTTAACAAGTATCTTTAATGATATTCAATATATAAAATCATCATCGTGGAGTATCAAAGGCTTGTAAAAAGCTCAGAATCACCTTATAATATTAATATGACGGTTTTTCACAAAGTACGAACAAATATGTTTAACTCCGTAATGTGAACAAACATTCACAAGGGAATGTATTAATATATGAATTCTAATATTGTATAGGAGTTGGAGACGCTGCTTGTTGACACATAAAGGAAAAGTCGAGCGCGTGTATGTGGAAAGCGATGTTAAGAAGATAACATTTAGATTTATTGTGTTACGATGTATATTATTATACCATGAGTGTAATAATATGCGTTTGTAACGTCCCGAACTTCGCTACTAGGACACGTGGCGTTATGCCGTCACGAACCCGGTTCATGACAAGGTTAACTAAACCAAACGGGTTTAGAGGTACCGAGAGTCAAGGAAAATACCTGCGATTCTTCAATTCAACCTGCTTAGCT